>JANZXR010362526.1:0-20330 GCA_027575705.1 Erythroxylum echinodendron
ACTTTAATTTATGTTTCTTCTTTTCTTTTATGTGCTTGTTTGTTCCCTTCTCACATTGAGGACAATGTGTTGTTCAAATGTGAGGAGAGTTATACGTTTTACTTTGTATGTGATTGTGTATATGATAGTTGTTAGCTTATATTTGTGAATTATTTAAATGTGTTGATGGCTTAAATTTATTGAAATTGAATTAATTTTGAACATAGTCTATTAGGATGTAAAGAATCATTAGCTTTCAAAATTAGTGAATCGGGATCTTTGCATAAATATACAGTTTAATTAGGATTTAGTGTTAGTTTTCACTTTTTAAATTGTCACATTCATTCATAATTTAAGGCCTTTTAACTTAAGTAAATTTACCAGTATTTTTCATGGAAACGAGTAGCTAAAATAACAAGGTAGGAAATAAAAAATGTTAAATAAATAACTATTTCACTGACCTTCGGGTTATGAATAGAGTTAGTAGCCAGTTGAGAATGTGATATAGATGAGTAACTAGATCGACATCATAAACGAGTGCCTCCATGTCAAAAAGCTACAATGACATTCTAAACAAGTAGCTTAATAAAAGCATGATTTAGTCAAGTAACCGGATTGACATTCATTACCAATGTTTGCCTCCGTGTAAAAAGACTAAGTCCAAGTTCAATAAATAAATAAATAAAGTGTTTTTTAATAAAACCCTACTGAACTTGTAACAGCCTGACTTATCATGAAAATATGCTTACGAACAGTTACAAAGTCTGAATGTCCAAAGAATTATTAATATGTGTGCAACTGAAATGGGTAAATAAATTAACACTTGGATCTTGATTAATTGTATATTTAGTTCAAAGCCCATAGACACAGATTTTTCATTTTAATGATTTGATATAACTTGAATGATTATGCTTAAGATTAAATGTATTTCATAAAGTTGAAGCCATTTCCTCATTACTACATTGTGTGTTGTGTGTTTGTTATGTTTGTGTTATTTTTTTTACTTAAGGACTAGCAAACATTTAAGTGTGGAGATTTGATAGGTGTGAATTGCATCATTTTTTAGGGTTTAATTTGTTATGTATTAAGTGTTAATTTGAGTGTTTAGTATGTGTTTAGGTTAGAATTGTGTTAGTTTATGTGTTTAAGAGTTTTTATGGGTTAGTATAAGTCTTTGAGCTTAAATATTATATTTTTGAGGTACCTTGATGTGTTTGTTAGTGTTTCAAGGTCAATGACGAAGAACAGAGAAGTTTAACAGACTCTCGGGCTGAAACCACAACCCATGATTGCGGCGCAATTGGCCATGATCGTGAAAGAAATATGTGAGCCAACCCTATGATCGTGATAGAGGACTCTACCATAGCCCACGATCGCCATAATCATGACAAAAAGGTTTGATGTTGGCCACGATCGCGGCAAGCGTGTAAATAGCAGAAAACATTAAGTTTTAAGGGATGTTTTGGACTGTTTCAACCTCGAAAAAACCTAGGGCTACTCAAGACACACAAAGTATTTAAAGAACATGAAGAACATAATAGAGAGAGCTTTTGCATCAGCCACAATCTCGAAACCCTAGAGAGCTTTATCGGGAGATTGAGGAAGAAATGAAGGAAGACAGATGTGGAGAAGAAGCCTACAAAAAGTATTTCTCACCTTTGGGATATTGTCTTTAATATTAATGAAATTTGATTGATTGCATTTTTATTGAATTTCTTATGATTTCAATTCTGCACTTGCATAATTTGGTAACAAACTGAGAGGGTGAATCGAATGAAAAATTATTAAATTGGGATAATAAGAGTTAGGTAATTTAATCGAACAAGAATTGAATCAAACCGATAATTTTTTGTAAAGAGAGATCTTACATATGTTTTTGATAGTTTATTGGACAATTACAAATATAACTTAGGTTTTAGATAAATTATGAATCGAGAGGTTACATTTCCCATAATCTAATTAGGGTTTATAAATTAGGGTTAGTGATTATAAGTCGAGAGAGAGTAATCAACCCTACGACCATCTAGAACTGGTAATTCAATAAATTCATAATCAATTAGGTTTTCGTTAAAGTCAGATGAAAATCCCCTTTCTCTCAATTGGTAGTTTTTAGGTTGTTTTGTGATTGGGTGTTGCATCTGTTATCTTGTTATTATTTTCAAATTTGATTATTAGAATTAATTGCATGATTGAAATATTTTCTTATTTAGTTTTGTTCTTTTGATTTATTACGAATTGTTTTGACCTTAGATTTTAGGATTAGATTAACCCTCCTCCTAGGATCGACACCTTAACTCATTGCGTGTTGATCGAAAACATGCGATCAACAAGCAATGAGTTAAGCATAAGGAAATTTGATAGGTCCATATTTTGCATATTTGTAAGTGTTAAGTTAGTCATGGATTAGAACTTCTATTGCATGCTTTATATGGAATTATATGATATTATCTCATTTTGTTTCATTATTGTGTAGGTAAATATTTTAAGGAGAATTTACAAATTTGAGCATAACTTTCCTTATAGTTGTTCAATTAAGGTGATTTTGGAGGCACTGGAAAGCTAACTCAAAGGGGTACAAGTATATATAAGACCCATAGAAGCTTAATTAGCACCAAACCCATAATAAATTTTACTTGAAAAATTTTAGGATAAGATCACATATAGTCTGAATGTGTAATAGACATCACATCTCGTGACAAACACCTGAAGAACATATGGAATTACATGTTTAATCATCTTAGAACTCTTTTGTGTAACCATAGCTAATAAATATTCTGACTAAGGCTCATCTTTGGGGACTTTGGAAGCTTGTGATAACCTCCTTTTTCAATAAGCTATTTGTTTTAAGGTTTTTTTACATCAAGGAGGGATCCGGAGCAAGATTTGAATAAGCATATGACAATTATTATATTCATTTCTTTTTCTTCTTTTCTTTATATAAGATTATTTTTTTTATTTTTATTTTTGTTATGTTTAGTGGTTAGATTCATAGCTAGGGTTAGGGATATAGTTTGTGAAGGATCTTTTAATTATTAATGTAAGATTTAACTATTATTTGGTTTTATTTATTTTCTTTATCCATCATCCTAGATTTATGCATGATCATTATAGATTCAATCATAGGGATTATGTAAAAGACAGACAAGTGAAGTATAATTTGTGCACTTGGAGAATGAATATTTTAGCGATAGACAATGTTAATATCTTAGAATTTAGTAACAACCAAATAGACTAACTATGCATAATGAATTTGATTATGTTAAATTATTTATTAAGAGTTTATAATTGCCTGATTAGATATACATATATACCTCGACAAAGTGTATAGATAATTTGGGTTAATTATTATTTAACCTATATAATCAAGTGTTTTTAATAATTGAAATTCTATATAAACGAACCTCAAAACCCTAAAGTTTGTTTGCTTACTTTCCTTGCACTAGTTCAATTATCTTATTTTATTAGTTTAGAAATTTAATTTTATTCCTAAATCTTTTTTATTTTAGTATTTTTGTTTAGCCAAGATTAATATACATAGTAATATAGTTCCTATAGAATCAATACCCTATAGTACTCTAGTTTAATAAACTTATTACAATTGAATCTGTGCTTGAATATTTAATTGATTATTTATTAATAGAAACTCAAGACCTATATAAACCCTTATATTCCACCAATTGCTCTCCCTTAGAAGCTTAAGAAGAATAAAAATGAGGATAGTTCTGACAAAATTTTAAAGTTTTTGAAGGAGATCATCTCTAATAAAAGCAAATTAGAGGAGTGGACTATGATGCCTTTGACAGAGGAGTTTAGTGCTATATTAAATAATGCATTACTTTACAAATTAAATAATTCAAGGGTTTTTACTATTCCTTAGAAATTTGGTGATTCTTAACTAATTAAATTTTCATATGACTTAGATGCTAGTATCAAAATAATTCCTTTATTTTTTTTCAAAAAGCTATGAATAGGATAGTTTTGACCAAAAAAATGTCATTCCAGCTATAAGATTTTTCCATCAAATGCCCAATAAGGATTATGGAAAACTTACTTATGTAAGTTGAGAAATTTATCATTTTAGTTAACTTTTTAGTGATGGATATAAAGTACAACATTGGGGTCCTCATCATCCTAGGGAAACCTTTCTTAGCTAATAGAGGGGTGACGATTAATGTTGCTAAGGGAAGCGATGATTATCGAAAGTACACTTAATGTTACTAAGGGAAGGCTTACACTTAAATTGGGAAGAAAGAAAGTAATATTCCATCTATCCTGTGTTGAAGAGGCCTCTTACACTTAATAAGGACTATTTTATGATGGAGTCAATAGACCCTAATGTACAAGAGGACCTTAAGGTGATGATATAAAGTCTTAGAACTTAAGAAGAAGGAGTAGTATGCCATTAGAGGTCGTCCTTTACCAAAAAGAACTAAAACCCTCACCTTTTCCTAAAGAAGCACCCGACTTAGAGTTTGAGAACTTGCCTCCTTATTAGCAGTACGCACACGTAGGAGATTTAAAGATGTATCCTACTAATTCCTTTTCTCCTCTATATTCTGTGAAGTTAAAAATTAGGTTCATTTGAATGGAGATCCTAGATGAGTAAAAAGCTTAAATGAAATTCCAACTAAAAGACATTTAACGAAGCACTCGTTAGGAGGCCACCTAATCATTCTAAATTTTCTTTTCTTTTATTTTACTTTCTTTATTTTGGTTTTCTTTACTAATGTGTATGTTATATTTCTAGCATCCCATAGGATTTAAAGTGTTAGACTATTGAGTCACATGAATGACATCATATAGAATGAATTTAGTACATTTATGACTTGATTTTATGATTGTATTCAAATGCATAGTATTAGCATACACATATGAATTGTGAGTTAGACAAATTGCACTCAATTGACATATTTCGGGGTATGAAACTAAAATGAATGTGATATGAATTTGCATTTCCAATGTCTTGTACTTTAGTTTACCAATAACAAAAATTGATGGATTATAATTAGTAACTTGGAATTAATTGTTACAATTAAGAGATTAATGAATTAATACATAAATCTAGTATAGAACAAATGTCAAGTGGTAAGACAAGTTGACATGTGGAAAATTAGGATGACTAGATATATGAAATAAGTGAAAAATGGCATAGATAAATAGGTGACAAATAGCATAGAAAATTAATTGACATGTGGCAGTAATGATTGAGCAACAAATGGTAGTACATTTAAGTGAAAATTGGTAGCCTCATAGAAGGACATATGTGCCAGCTAGGGAAAGGACATGTGTTTTGCTAAACATATGACAAGTATCTCTAAAATAAGAACACTCATCCTTAACTTGAAGCATTGCATGTCAGCTTCTTATTTTGGTTACGGCTATAGACTCTCTTCTTCCTCTTCTCACTATTGAAACCCTCGCAGTTTTGGAAATCCTACTTACTTCTATTCATAGTTACTTCAAGATTCATGCAAAATCCTACATTAAGAAAGCTATAACCTGCTATCTTCTATCCTGTTGTTTTCTTGTTAGTGAAAACCATTCTACCTCCACCTTGAATTTAAGATGATCTTGCATGCATGGAGAGCTAAGTTAACTTGAGGAATTGAGATGGAACTTGAGCTGGACAAGTAAGTAAATTATTAATCTTTATGGCATGTTATAATAGAAAGTTTATCATGATTAAAATCAGATAGATTACATGAGTGTTAATGATGAAATGAGTTCTAGAAAATGATGCTTGAATGATAGTTTCTGTTTTGGTTTTTGATGCAAAAAAGACAATAGTTTATAAGCTGCCAATTGAATGATTTTGAGTTAGAAATGGAGATGAAATTGATGAGGAATTAAAGTATAGTTAAGGTATAAATTAGGTATAATTAATGGACTATGATGAAGGTGTTTTGAATTTGGTATAAAGGTGTTAACATCTGGAAAAAAAATTGAAGGAAATGGATGGTGAACTTTCAGTTCACTCATATCATGATTATGGGAAGGTCTTCCATGATTATGGGCAATGCTTTGTAATGATTTTTTTTTATGTAATTGTTGAACCATATAAGGATAATTCACTTTATTTCGGTGCATTTGGACTTTACTGAGGCTTGAAATGAACCTAGTTTGATGTTGGATTAGTTGGTTAATTGTTTGATAAGTTTAAGCTATTAATTGATGTTATAACTTAAGGAATGGATCGTTTGATATTAATGTATCTAAATCTAGAAATTATGAGTTATTAAAGGAATAAAGATGTTCTTATGAATATAAATATGATTCAAAGGATATGAGTAATGTGCACTAGATATAAATGAATGAATATTAGAGAAAATGAAGTTATTGTGAGTGATAGATAATTATATGAACGTATGTGATTGATGAATAAATCAAACATACTTAAGGTATAAGCCTAATTATAAAATGGTAGTTACAAGCTATAATGTTTGAATGATCAAGACTTGTGATTAAGGATACATACCCAAAAGGTCAATAGAGCATGGATTGAAACATGATATATATATATATATAATGATTGGATAATCATATGATTGACAACTTAATGATGTGTGAAATATGTGTATATTGCATGATGATAGATACACAAGTAATATCTAGACACTGTCGATTCATTAAGGCAATAACTTATCTGGAGCATACTGTGAGTTAACCTAGATGTTTTCTCATTATGACTAAATTGCTTTTTATTAACCTTTAGAAATTGAACTGTTATTGATATGATTGTGATAATTTCAGATATTAATGGTACGAGGAGTTCGATATTCAGGATTTTATTATAAGTGCTTTCTAATTGTATGTGAATATGGAAAATGTGTGCTTAACTGAGTGTTGAATGTTGGACTCAGATCTGATTAATGTGATAAATGAATATGAACATTGAATGAAAGTTATAGGAAGGAATGTGAAATATGTGAGCAATTGAACGTGAATTGCCAAATTTAGATTGTTGAATTTGATACATATGACAGAGGCACGCAGGAATGAAAGGTAATGAAATATAGCGTATGAATGATGCATCACATTGTTATGCATGATCAGATAAAGGAGTTGTGTTCGGAATGCTAGTGTGAAAAAGAGCTTAAAGCTCATAAATGTACATAAAAAGCCACAACCTTAGTTATTAATGAGCTCGGTATCCACAATAGATACAAGACAGTAAATAAAATGATTCCGATATCCACAATGGATATGGGACAGTAATAGTCGCTCGGTCATAAAATTGTAAAAATGAATGGGGTCACATGTGCATTTACATATGCATCGTTATATGTATCATATGACTGAATTGAGATGAATTATTGAATTGTTTGAGATACAGTTGAAAAGTACATGAGGATGTGTTATGATATGAATGTTAGTTTACTTGATATACTTATTAAAGTATGATAAACTCGATGTACTTGATAAGGTATGATGACATGTGATGAGATATTCAATATTAGATGATATGTATACATGCTGCATTAGGATATGACTTGTCTCTATGTATCTGACTTGAATGAATACATTGATAATGGTTCACTCACTGAGTTCGCAAACTTATCAAAATTGCGATATTGATTTTCAAGTTCAGAGGATATCTATTTAGACTAATTGGAGTATAGCTACTGTAATTAGATATGAATTAATGGTCTGGATCATTTGTACCTACAAATATCTTCAATTTTTGTATCAAGAATTGTATTTCTCAACTGTCATACAATTTCTATGTAATTCTGAAGTGCAATGACTATTATAATTGTATATGTTTGTAAATGAAATGGGTCAAATGAATTTTTGGAATTTTTAAGATATGTTTGATGTGTGAAAATATGTAATGAGTTGTTTTAATTGTTTTACCGTGCTATCCTCGTAGAGTATATTCTTGAATAATCATCTATATGTTCGAGCATATGCTCTGTGAGAGTGTTATATTACAATTTTGGTATCAGAGCCTAGGCTTAGCATCTTACATGGGCATTTATCGTAATATATGTCAAGGTACATGCATCTTAAATAAGTCACATATATGAACATTTGTTAAAAGTCTAGACTGTTAGAAACAATGAGAAGAAAGATGATCTGTTAGAGTGTAAGAAAATTAAAGTTTGTTGATATCTTGAAATAAGAGATACTACATAGTTTGATATGTCAGACATAAGAGATACTATGACCTTGAGAGGTTGAACTTGGAACTGGAATGTTAGTTTAATTATCGTGTTAAATGTTAGTTTAATTATCGTGTTAAGAGTTTATGATTTAGTATAAGGTTATATCAGTGAATTTGAGATCATAATTTCACAGTGGTTACGTATCTTATATTTCTGAATTAACTGAGAACGTACCTAAGTAAGATAAAATAAATGATAGCGATATAAGTAGAAGACCTCAAGGTTAAGTTGATCAGTTATTATGAATGCACATCCAATAATGTGGTTACCTTGGTGCATGATGTTACGAAAAACATATATATTACATGCTTGGATATAGTACAGAGAGTAATCTATGACATATTGAATGCTCTGAGATGACTGAGAGTAGCACAGTGGAAGCATGGATTTATATGGATAGATTGAAATGGTAACTACTAAGGATAAGTAACTTTTTTATAGTCATAGAATACTCCAATGTTATCTAGAATCAATTGAGATCAAGGTATCATCAGCTTAAGATATTAATTGGTGACTTCTCGAAAATAAAACTCTAGATAAAATGTAATGGTCTTGATGGTACATACAAAAGCATAATAGTAAATATGCACATCTATTGTTGCACCGAGTTTTAGTATATCGAACATGTTGATCATGTAAGATATGATAGTAATTGATTTTGTATAAGTATTATGAATGGCTGAAAAGCAATGATGAACATAGTTGATTAAGAAAGATTTCGTTAATAATACAAGTAAATTTGGAGAGAAATTTTTTTATAAAGACTTTCACTGAACATATAGATCAAATGTTCTATTTCTAGGAATGAATTAATATTGAACAAATCATAGTGAATATTAGATTCAAATAGATATGAGACTCAGGCACGAGAAGCTGAATATACTATAAAGAGTGCAATAATTATGTTTATTACATAGTATCCAAACTACATTATTTGGCTCTTGAATTTGAGATGACAGTATTGTTATTACTAGAGGAACTTAGGTCCAAAATGTATTCTATACTGTTATATTCAGGAGGTACAAGTTAGATTTGATGTATACGTTACCAGTCCAGGAAGTTAAGATTGCAAATAATTTGAATTATGTGGAGAAACCATTAAGAATGGTCAGACATCAGGATAAGCTATTAAGGAATCGAATGATTGGAGAAAATCATTTGAGAAAAGAATTCAATTGGGTGATTGAAAAAAAGTAAGACAACATTACTCCATTTGCGGAATCAGTTTGATGACGAAATATTTTAAAGGTGGAGAGTTGTAGTATCCCATCTCTCAAATTGTTGAAGGATTTAAAGTGTTAGACTATTGAGTCATATGAGTGGCATCATATAGAATGAATTTAGTACATTTATGACATGATTTTATGATTGTATTTAAATGCATAATATTAGCATACAAACATGAATTGTGAGTTAGACAAATTGTGCTCAATTGACATATTCCGAGGTGTAAAACTAAAATGAATGTGATATGAATGTGCATTTCCAATTTCTTGTGCTTTAGTTTACCAATGACAAGAATTAATGGATTATAATTAGTAACTTAGAATTAATTGTTACAATTGAGAGATTAATGAATTAATATGTACATCTAGTCTAGGAAAAATGTCAAGTGGTGAGACAAGTTGACATGTGAAAAATTAGAATAACTAGACCTGTGAAATAAGTGACAAATGGCATAGATAAATGAGTGACAAATGGCATAGCAAATTAATTCAAATATGGCAGCAATGATTAAGTGACAAATGGCAGTACATTTAACTGACAATTGGCAACCTCATAGAAGGACATGTATGCTAGCTAGGGAGAAGACCTGTGTCTTGCTAAATATATAATAAGTATCCCTAAAACAAGAACACTCATCCTTGACTTAAAGCATTGCATGTCAGCTTCTTGTTTTGGTTACTTCTATAGACTCTCTTCTTCTTCTTCTCATTGTCGAAACCCTCGTAGTTTTGGAAATTCTGCTTTACTTTTGTTTATAATCATTTCAAGATTCATACAAAATCCTGCATCAAGAAAGCTATAACCTACTATCTTCTATCTGTAATCATTTCAAGATTCATACAAAATCCTGCATTAAGAAAGCTACAACCTACTATCTTCTATCCTATTGTCTTTTTGTTGCTAAAAACCAATCTACCTCTACCTTGAATTTGAGATGATCTTGCATGCATGGAGAGTTATATTAATTTGAGGAATTGAGGTGGAACATAAGCTTCTACTTTGGTTTTTGATGCATGAAAGATAATAGTTTATGAGCTTCCAATTGAATGATTTTGAGTTAGAATTGGAGATGAAATTGATGAGAAATTGAAGTATAATTAAGGTATAATTGAGGTATAATTAATGGACTATGATAAAGGTGTTTTGAATTTGGTATAAAGGTGTCAAAATTTAGAACCAATTGAAGGAAATGGATGGTGAACTTTCGGTTCCCACGATCGTGGGCAATGCTTTGAAATGATAATTTATGTTTTGTGTAATTATTAAACCACATAAGGATAATTCACTTTAATTTAGTCCATTTGGACTTGATTGAGGCTTGAAATGAACCTAGTTTGATGTTGGATTAGTCGGTTAAGTGTTTGATAAGCTTAAGTTGTTAATTAATGTTATAACTTAAGGTATAGATTGTTTGATATCAATGTATCTAAATCTAGAAATTATGAGTTATTAAAAGAATAAAGATGTTCTTAAAAATGTAAATATGTTTCAAGGGATATGAGCAATGTGTATTAGATATAAATGAATGAACATTGGAGAGCATGAATTAATTGTGAGTGAGAATTGGATAATTATATGAACGTATGTGATTGATGAATAAATCATGGTAGTTATAGGCTACAATGTTCGAATGATCAAGACTTGTGATTAAAGATACATACCCAGAAGGTCAATTGCACATGCATTGAAACATAATATATATATATATATACATGTGAATGATTGAATAATCATATGATTGACAACTTAATGATATGTTAAATATATCTGTAGTGCATGATGATAGATACATAAGTAACATCCAGACATTGCCTATTCATCAAGGAAATAACTTATCTGGAGCATACTGTGAGTTAACTGAGATGTTTTCTCACTATGGCTTAATTGTTTTTTATTAACCTTTAGATATTAAACTATTATTGATATGATTGTGATAATTCTAGACATTAATGGTCCGAGGAGTTTGATATTTGGGATTGTATTGGATGTACTTTCTAATTCCATATGAATATTGAAAATATGTACTCAACAGAATGTTAAATGCCAGATTTAAATCCGATGAATTTGATAAATGACTTTGCACATTGAATAAAAGTTATAGGAAGGAATATGAAATATGTGAGTAATTGAACGTGATTTGTCGGATTTAGATTTGATGAATTGGATACATGTGACAGAAGAAAACAGGAATGAAAGGTAATGAAACATAGCATATAAATGATTCATCACATTGTTATGTATGATCAGATAAAGGAGTTATCACCAGAGTGACCAGTGTGAAAAAAAGCTTAAAGGTCATAAATGTGAACAAAGAGCCATAACCTTAGTTATTAATGAGTCCGGTATCTACAATGAGTACGAGACAGCAAATAAAATGAGCCCGGTTAGGGATGGCAATGGGGCAGCACCCCCGCTCCCCATCCTCGACCCCCGATCCCCGAAGTGGGAATATTTTTATCTCATTCCCCATCCCTGAGATCCCTGTTAAGTTCCTGCAAGGACTCAAATCCCCGAAGCCTCACCCTTCATACATTACCCAGTCCATATCTTTATAAGAGACCCGGTTTATATGCCACACTCAACCCTAATAACCAACACCCGCAACACATAATGTTGTTAATTGTTATCGACATCAAGAACTCTTTTTGTATACATGGGCTAATAGCAAAAAAGCTAATAACATATTATTTATACTGCCTATAAATTCAAAATAAATTATTTTGAATATTATAAAACCTTTGAATAATTTATCATAATTTTTTGTTTATAATTTATAAGAACATAGATAATTTATTCTCCTATATTTTAAATTATTATATACATTAAATTATTCTTAAAACTTTTACAAATTCCCAATAATTTCAAAAACATTATTCTATATTTTATAGAAACTGATTCGTGCTTCTTACTTTTCATATTTACATAGATAATTAGTGCTTCTTAGAACTGCAATTGTTAATATTTACTCAATCAAAATTTTCATTTAATCTAACTGAAACATTGTAGTCTTCGTCGATTATACCCTTAGTAAAGAGTATAAAATTAAAAATATATAATATATTTATAAAATTATCGTAAAAGGGGATCCCCATGGGGTGGGGATTACTCAATCCATCCCTGTCCTCGACTTATATTTGCCCCATCCCCGATTCTACGGGGTGATTTTTTTTCCTAATCTCTGCCCCAAACGGGGAATCCCCACGGGTATCGCCAAACCCTGAACCCAAATTGCCATCCCTAAGCTCGGTATCCACAACAAATACAAGACAATAAATAAACGCCCGGTCACAACAAAGTGAAAATGAATAAAGTCACATGTGCATTTGCATATGCATCCTTATATGTATCATATGATTGAATTGAGATGAATTATTGAATTGTTTAATATACAGTTGAAAAGTAAATGAGAATGTGATCTGATATGAAATGTCAGTTTACTTGATATACTTATGAAAGTATGATAAACTTTATGTACTTGTCATTGTGTATGACTTGAATGAATAAATCGATGATGGTTTACTCATTGAGTTTGCAAACTCATCAAAATGACAATGTTGATTTTCCAGTTCAGAGAAAATCTAGTTAGACTAATTGGAGTATATCTACTGCAATTGGGCATGAATTAGTGGTCGAGATCAATTGTACCTGTAAATATCTTCAGTTATTTTGTATCAAGAATTGTATTTCTCAACTGGAAATATCAAGTACAATGTTATGTTAGTGATATGCTATCTAAAATTAGCTAACTGTGAAGTAGTAACGTCACCCAACTATGATAATTCAACCTTCACTTGAACTGGGATCTCGAATTTAAACAAAAAATTCACATTCTAAACACTAGATCTCTTCTTTAAACATGTCATTTTATCCTCTAAACCTTAAGTTTTGCATCTACGGGGAAAAAGTAAGGATTTTTATGTTAGAATATTTAAATATATTTAAGTACATATTTTCCATTCGATAGTGTCTAAGTAAGGTTTTTTATTACTTTACGTTGTAGTAGTAATTAAGTTTGGATATTAGACTAGGTTGAGATAAATTTAGGGAATATATATTGTTGCTATTGTGAAATCATATAGATAATAGCTTTAAGTTCTATAATTTAGGGATATTTTACTTATCTTTAAGGTTTTGTGTGCTTGTTGAATTTATGGTGAAGTATTATGGAAGTGAGTTTTATGAATTAGAGTTTGTGAATTAAGGTGAAGTGTTTACATAGTTGTTTGATTGATTGCGAAAGGATGCCTCCAAGATATAAGAGAAAGACTTAAGAAGTTATTTTCCTTTACATGCTTCTTTGTTGACACCATTTCTTTAGAAAACATTCCAAGGTTCAAATATTTGGAAAAAGGAATGGTTCAATAAGAGCAGAAACAATTACATAGTTATTGAAAAGATCATCATCCCAAATATTGATCGAGTCTTCAAGATTTAGAACATATTCCAATAAATATTGACTTGGTCAAAATTTTAGGTTCATGTTTAATGCATTTTGCTTATTTTTATTATTATAGTAATTAATTTATTAATATTTTCTTTTAGGGCCCAATTCAGTCATTTGGAGCAAAAGCAACTAATTCGAACAATTTTGGATTAATTTAGAGCTATTTTGATTGAGTTATAGAGTGCATGACAACTACATGGTTGTGTTTAAAGAGTTTAAAGGTGTATTGATTGATTTCTATAGAATATGCACATATTAAGAGATGACTAGGTCGTGCTAATAATACACGCACGTGTTCATTTATATGTTAGCTTTGAAAAACAACATACATTTATCAATTATCAATATGTCCATGTATCTACCAAAATTCGAATTTTAAATTTTAAATATAAAATTAAGTGGTAGAAGAAGGAGGGAGGAAGCTTGAAAGACACAATTAGAAACCCTAGCATGGTAAAAAGTATGAAGAACAACCAAAGAAACCTTTTTGAAGTGGATTTTCATCAATCTAGAGTGAAGATTTGAAGATTAAAGGGATTTCATTGTCCTTGATTTTTAATTTTCTCTTTAGATTTGATGTTATGTTTGATATGATAACAAACTAAACCTTTGTGGTATCTGGATTAGATGAACCTCAAGATGGACTCTGTAATGGTTCAAATTTAATTTATTTTTTATCTTATTGAATTTAAATTATGTATTATTTATCATTCTTGAATTAATATTGGTAGTATATTGATTCATATGTGATTTCACGCAATTCAGATTGAGAAATACTTTGTATGAATAGATCTAACATAATTAAAAGGAGTTTTACGTAAGCTTGGAGATAACTAAACATAAATCTTCCATAATTAGGTTCAAACCTAATAGTGAAATTCATAAATTAATTAATACAATTCTAAGGGCTTTAATTAGAAAGAGATTTTAATTAATCAATCTAAGATTAGATGTTAATAGTCTTCAAAAAGATATTTGTATAATTGAGGAATTTCCTCTGTCGAATAAACATTAATTTAAATTGACTTATGAAATTATGATTACATAAAAAGTCTTGGAAGATTCGAATTTTAGGTACCATTGTTTTATTCATTTATTTTTTATTCAATTGCCATTCCAGTTAATTGTGATGACAAGTTATTCTCTCTTTTATTTTAAATCTGATTAATCACCATTAACAAAAAAAACTATTGGTTAGATAATAGGAAAAGGTTTATTGCTGGTACTTATAATCCTCGTGGGAGTAATCCATATTTGTCAGTGCTAGCTACAACTATATTATACAGTTGTAGTAAAAAATAATCAATTCACCATTATGGTTTTGGAAGTGAGGGCACATCCTAATAACCACCCAAACAATCAGAGCCAACATTACATACACTAGCAATCCATCCCATATTAAGTTTTACAACACTAACCTATATTGCTTGATATAAAAGATTAAGGTTAAAATCATACATCAAAAATAGATGCATTAATTAGGTGGTGCTTAATCAGATCAGGCTTACATAAGAAGTTTGAGACTTAATTAGTGTTGGTGACTAACATTTTTTTCCTATTCAGGAACTTGCTTATAGGGAGTTGACACTTGAGTTTCTTACATATTTACTTTAGAAAATGGGCATTACACCTGGGATGTTAATAATACTTTACATTTTTAAGCGTGTGGGAAGATGCATATTATAAACTATTTGAGGTTCTCACTCTGTATGGGCCTATACTTAGAGGATTTTATTACTACTAAGGAGTATATGGCGTTACTAGTAGGTTGAACCATTAGGATTAACAAGAATACATTGTAGCACTCCATCTTGGTCTTATAAGCCTATAAGGTATAATGCATCTCAACCAAAATCCCTGCATTAAGGTATATATATTCGTCATTGAGTCACACGATAAATAAGAGAAAGGACAATACTAATGTGGTGGGGAAGATTGATATGTTCTATTCCGACAACATAATTGAGAGAGCCCCATCCATATAAGATATGCCCTGCCATGGTCTTCAAATATTAGGGGTAAGGTGCTAAGGCTAAACCTATCAACATGGGTCTATAGGATTAAAGTTATGGCACTATTATAGTAGTTTCTCTAGATGCAACTAGTGTGATAGATGGTACTTATCAACTTTAACACTTTAATAATAATGGGGATGATCCAAAGGAGACCTAGTCAACATAAGCCCAACTATACTCTATTAAGAGCTCAAAGGCTCATGGATACATAAAAATTAGAAGGGGATTGCCCTAAGATATGAAAATAATAGCCCAGGCAAGATTCTTCTTCACCATATCCTTCAGTAGCACCCGAACTATAGGATGATTCCTTAGCAAGCATAGGTAAATCTAGTTAACCCTTTACACGTCCATATTATTACTAGTTTAAGATCACCATATTAGAAAGTAATTATGTTAATAGACCCGACTGAGCCCAGGCTACTCCTAACCTAGCTTGGCCCAATCATGGACTGATCGACCTATGGCTAGAATGGGCCATACATAGGTCGAGCTTATCTTTTTTAAAATTAAAAAATGACATTGTTTTTTACATTACGGATGGGCCATGGTATTAAGGTTTAAGCATTTTAACTCACAGCCAGCCTGTAGCCTGTTTAACCCAAGCCAAAATCTAGCTGAGCCAGAACTCACATTCTTATTAAAGAGGTACATAGGTCAAATTTTAAAAATACAATAGGCCATAAAAGAGTGACAGGGAGATGTGATAAAGAGGGTAGCACAACTAATGGTGTATGATCGATGGATAGAGGAGGTTCCTAAGCAAATCACCAATCATTTAGGAGTTGTGGCTCCTCATCCACCTATAAGATCCAGTACATTGTCATCAACTCGTCAATAGATAGATGACCCAATGCAAGTTGAGGTAATACCCCATAACGCTTGAGAGCCTAACACTCCCTTCTTATAGAGACAGAGCAGGAGCTAATGGACAACCATATCTTATACTCTGTCTAATATGGTTAGTAAGATTATCTAGGATCCTCAAAATAATTTAAATGACATTTTTTTCTTTTCTCTTTGATTTTTGTTTTTCATGTATTTTTCTATTTTATTTTGTCCTAATAGTTGGCAAAGGATTAACTCTGCTAAATTAATATTAATTTGTTCTTTCATTTTCTTTTTATTGTTTATTATTCATATATTAAACCACAAAATTTTTATAGATATAGCCAGTTTCAGTTTCTTTTGTTTTTTGTTATTATTTGATGCTTTATTATTATTTTATTTTTTACCAGGATGACTGATAATAGATGGATTCATGTCATGAATGCAAACTTCTAAATTATAAACCGAGGAAGTACTAGTTCACTTTACCTTTTCTTCATGTTGATTATTTTTCTATTCTTCTTTGTGCTTATTATGTATAATGGGGATAATGTACCTTCTTAAGTAAAGGTAAGGGATACTGTAATTTTGATATAGATTTAATTGTTAATCAAGCATATTTTAATTTTATTTATTGATCATTCTTTATAAATATATTTAATTTGTTGATTCTATTCTTAAAACATTTTGAGTTATTTTGAATCATTGAATTAAGCTAGAATATGAATGGATGAACTTTAATTAGATGCATTTTTACTTACTACGTTATGAATGAAGATTTGACTATTGATTTGTATGAAAGTGTTTAGATTTTTTCACAAATGAGCCTAAATTGTGATATTTTGAGCCTATGAGCATTTATATCATTATATTGTACTTTATTTCCTTTGTTAGGTGAAAGTAATACGTAGTTGGATGATTCTACCACTTAGTTTTATTATTCATATTAAGACCATATCTTTGTATTAGAGGTATTAAGATGAAAAGGGTACCCCAGATTACACTTTTGTTGAGGCCATTTCTTTGATTTTACCATACCCATTTTTTATCCCTTATATGTAACCAATGTTGAGCCATAGCCTTTTCTTTAGATTATTCTAACCATATTATGAGTCGATAACCATTTTTTTGTTAGTATGATCTATATTCTTGCACCCTAAATGATTGTATTTACTTGATTGTATAAGAATTTGATTAGATTAAGAAGTAACAAGAATCAGGAAAGTTTTAAGCTTATTTATTTAAGTTTATATCTTATTATTTATTACTTATTAGAGTTTCGTGTATTCTCTTTATCAGCTCATAGGAAATAAATTCAAAAATATCTTGAAATGAGCTTAGTAGAAAAATGAAAATAAATGAAAAATATATTTAAAACTTTGTAGTTATGAGAAGGAAAAAGAGAAGATATATTTACTATTTAAAATTTGCTTTGCATGATACTTGCATTCTGTTCAAAGATTTGAATGACATTCAATTAGATTTTTGTGTCATATTATTTATGTAATTTCCTTTATGTTAATTAATAAAGTCTATATTCTACAGTACCTTATATAAACCTCAAGGGTATATTCTCTTTATATGGTCATAGGAAATAAATTCAGAAATATCCTAAAGCAAGCTTAATAAGAAATCAAAATAAATGAAAACATTTTTTTTAATTATTGTAGTTATGAGAAGGAAAAAAAGAATACATATGTACTATTTAAGAATTGCTTTAAATCTTACTTGCATTCTATTTAGAGATTTGAATGACATTGAATCAAATTTTTGTATAATCTTATTTATGTTATTTCCTTCATGTTAATTAACAAATCTATCCTCTGTCATACGATATGTAAAACTTATTACACCTTGATTTAAAGACCTCTTGATGTGATATATTAGTAAGCCTATGTTTAAGACTCCTTCTATATATTGATTTAAAAGTTCCATTGATGTTAGTCCTAGTACACTTTGAGTTAATTGAGTGAATCTTTTGTGTGATGTTTGATGTTAGAAAGGTTGTCAAAATATCATTTATGGTGTTTACTTGTAAAAATATATTCTAATTGTAAATTGTTTTTATTCTTAAGGCATGACATTTGAAGTGTGGATACATGTGTTGAGATTGGAGGAGAGGTAAATATTAAGAAGAGTTGATGAACTTAAATTATTATTTGTTTAAGTACAAGGAAATGCCAAAGTGTTAGGAAGTTGATAAATGTTGAATTGGTCATATTTTTGGACTCATATTTAGTTCATTTTGTTTTTTTATTTGAGTAAAGATATTCATATTTTGTTTTTAAGGTCCAATTCACTCAATTGGAGCATAAAGAACAATTTTGGATTAGTTTAGAGCAATTTGGAGATATTTTGACTGAGTTATAGAGTACATGACAAGTATATGTCTATGTTTAAAGATTTTGAATGCATGTTGATTGATTTCTACAAAAACACACACATGTTTATGAGGAACATACATATGTTGAGTCATGAGTAAGCGATGTTGATAATACACTCCTGTGTTTATTAACATATTGATTCTAAAAAAATAAGACGTCTATTTGAAATATATAGCCATTAACACTCCCGCGTATCTCCCAAAATCTGAATTTTAAGTTTTAAAAAGTCAAAATTAAGTGGCAAAAGGAGGGAAGAGGCTCCAAAAACCCAATTATAAACCATAATTCGGTTGAAAGCTCGAAGAAAAACCAAAGAAACCCTTTTGGAGTGGATTTTCATCAATCTAGAGGGAAGTTACCATAAACTAATAAGTTAAAGCAACTAGTTTTCCATTCCTTTTAATAACAAGTTGAAAACAAAGGTCAAAACACAAGGCCTGTGCTAAATTTTGTGGTTTTATGTCAAAGAAAGAGGTTAAGGTTTCAACTTGGCTAACTAAGGGAAATAACATATTGGGTAGGTTTTAGAAAGCCAAAATAGTTTAATCCTAGATGCCTTTTATCACTTTAATGCACCAAATTCACTAGTAGTATCAACACACATAACAGAGCAAGTTCTAGAATGATCAACCATGTGCGACAACACTCAACAGGAAAACAATTTGAGCTGAAAGAATGTAATTGCTCTTTAAAGGCTCAATTCTCACTTATTTAAGTAAGCTTTTGTTAAATCTTGCACACTTTTCATTCAAATCAACCATTGCAAAAAAGGATAGTCATTCTATCACCAAATCACTATTCATGTTTGCAATCCATCATATTTTCTCGTTTCAACAAAATAATGCACATTAACTTACAAAACAAAACATTTTTAATTGTTTTCAATAAATTCAAGAAATCCCTCCCTCATACCTAAAATCTACAAGAAACCCAAAAAGGAAAGAAAATGTAACAAGAACATAACACAAGTCACAATGAACACCAAAAATTAACAAAAGGGAAGGGAGAATAGAAAAGATAAAATCAACAAACAAAAGAAACTTCCCTAGACAAGTTATGGTGGAGAAGTTTAGTGTGACATGGTTATTGTCTACATTGTGAGTGTTTGGATTTTTCCTGTAAAGAAGTAACAAATAGATGAGGGTTATTATTTCCTGAACTTTTAATTTTTTTTATTTTTAATTTATTACTACCACTACTACTACTACTATTACTACTACTACTACTACTACTACTACTACTACTATTACTACTACTACTACTACTACTACTACTACTACTACTACTA
>JANZXR010362537.1:0-20330 GCA_027575705.1 Erythroxylum echinodendron
GTCCTTAAATTGTATTGAATTATTGCTTCCGCACTTTTTGTATAAATTTGTATTTTTGAAACAATTAAAGTGGTTTTAAAATGTGAAAAGGGCCAAATGGCTAGTGTAAATTGTGATGACTGTGTTGTGTTGATTGAAAGTGTTTACGAGACAAAGTGATACCGATTTGGTTATCGATTTCAGCATATCATGTTTGTGGTTCCAAACAACAGAAAATAATTATACCGCTTTTATGAGCGATTGAGTGTATTAGCACGCCACCTCGCGGAACACGAGTTCGGGCATCACCATCGATGTCGGGTTCGGGTCTTACGGGAGTGGGGTGTTACATTTGTGTTGTTCCTATCTTATTGGTGCCAAAAAAGGATGGAACATGGAGGATGTGCGTGGATTGCAGAGCTATGAACAAAGTCACTGTAAAGTATAAACATCCCATTCCTAGGTTAGACAACATGTAGGATGAATTGCATAGTGCATGCATGTTCACGAAAATTGATCTGAAAAGTGGTTATCACCAAATTCGAATGCAACCTAGGGATGAATGGAAAACTGCTTTTAAAACTAAGTATAGGCTGTATGAGTGGTTAGTGATGCTTTTTGGCTTAACTAATGCACCTAGCACCTTTATGAGCTTAATGAATTATGTTTTGCATGAATTTCTAGGCAGATTTGTAGTTGTTTACTTTGATAATATTCTTGTCTATAGCACTACATTGGATGGGCATGTGAGACATGTTCTTGATGTGTTAAGAAAGGAGAAGTTGTATGCGAATCTTAAGAAGTGTACGTTTTGCATTGATAAGTTGAATTTCTTAGGATTTGCGGTTAGTTTGAAGGGAGTTGAAGTGGATAGTGAGAAGGTGAAGGCTATTCAAGAATGGCCGACACCTAAGAGTGTGACCAAGGTGAGGAGTTTTCATGGACTTGCTAGTTTCTATAGGAGTTTGTAAAGGATTTCTCTACCATTGCTGCACCTTAGCTGAAGTAATCATGAAAGAGAGAGGTTTTACATAGGGGGATGAGCAAGAACGTGCATTTAATTTGTCAAAAGAAAAATTATGTGCTACTCCTATTCTTTGTTTTCCCAATTTTGATAAAATGTTTGAAGTTGAATGTGATGCTTCTGGGATTGGTATAGGTGCTGTGTTGTTATAGGAAGGAAAACTAGTTGCATACTTCAGTGAGAAGTTGAGTGGCACCCACTCAACTATCCAACCTATGATAAGGAGCTCTATGCCGATGGTGAGAGCATTGGAGATGTGGCAGCATTACCTTCAACCAAAGGAGTTTGTCGTTTGGACGGATCACAAGTCACTTAAGCATTTAAAAAGCCAAGGTAAGTTAAGGAAGAGGCATGCTACTTGGATGGAGTTTTTGGAGACTTTTTTATACGTGCTGCATTACAAGCAAGGGAAGGAAAATGTAATGGTTGATGCCTTATCTAGAAGGTATTCCTTAATCTCTATTCTTAGCTCTAAGTTGTTGGGATTTGAACAAATTAAAGAATTGTATGCCACTGATGTTGATTTTGCTAGTGTGTATAAACATGGTGCATTTTGCAAGTACTTTAGGTATGATGGTTGTTTATATCATGGAAATCAATTGTGTGTACCTAATTGTTCTTTGCATGAGTTGTTTATGGATGAGGCCATAGTGGTGGGTTAATGGGGCATTTTGAGGTTGCCAAGACATTAGACATCTTGTATGAACATTTTTATTGGCCATATATGTGCAAGGAAGTAAAGCGTGTGTGCAACCGATGCATTACCTATAGACAGGCCAAATCCACTTCTAAACCTCATGGATTGTATACCCCTTTGCCTTTACCTACTGACCTTTGGATGGATATATCTATGGACTTTGTTTTAGGTTTACCTAAGATAAAGAAGGGGTTTGATAACATCTGTATTGTTGTGGACAGATTTAGTAAAATGGTGCATTTCATTGCATGCCATAAGATTGATGATGTTGTGCAGGTTGTTGATTTGTTCTTTAAAAATGTCCAATTGTATGGTATTCCTAGGTCTATTGTTTTGGATAGAGATGCGAAGTTTTTGAGTCATTTTTGGCGTGTATTGTGGGGAAATTTGGGAACTAAACTGTTATATTCTATTACTTATCACCCACAAACTGATGGATAAACTAAGATTATGAATAGGACCTTGGGGACTTTGTTACGTGCTATTATAGGGAGAAATTTGAAAACTTGGGGTGATTGCTTACCATTCATCGAGTTTTCATATAATATATGTGTGCATTCTATCTCTCCTTTTGAGATTGTTTATGGGTTTAATCCTTTTTTGTTTTGGATTTGGTTCTTTTACCTCTGCATGAGTTATTTAGTACAGATAGAAAGAGGAAAGCCGAAATAGTGAAAGAGATTCATAAGAAGGCACGACAATACATTTAGGAAAGAAACAAGGTCTATGTCCATCAAGCCAATAAAGGATGGAAGTTGGTGACTTTCGAACTAGGAGATTGGGTTTGGATGCACCTTAAGAAGGAACGTTTTCCTACTAATAGGAAAACTAGGCTGGACCTGTAGGGCGATGATCCTTTCCAAGTCGTGGAGAAAATCAATGACAACACTTGCAAGATCGACTTGCCAAGTAAGTATGACGTGTCTGCTACCTTCAATGTTGCTGACTTATCTCCTTTTTATATGGATTTAGATTCGACGATGAATCTTCATGAGGAAGGAGGGACTGATGTGAGTAGGAGCACGGATCGCCATAGAGTTGGCATGAATGACAGAGGCAAGGGAAGATAGCTAGTTATGCCAGTTTAGCCCATGATCAGAGCTAGGGCCAAGAGACTTAAGGAGGCTCTCCATGCTAATGTGGGCTATCTTTTGGAGATGATGGAACAGTCCAAGCCTATGGGAGGATAACTTTATGGATCCTAACCCAAATTGATCTATCTAACTCAAATCTTTAGACCGAATACCCTTGGGAATTGAAGACTTGGACTATTAAGCCCATACATTAGACCTTTTAATTATTTTAAGTAAGACATCTTTTTGTTTTTGGCTAACCTATGTTAAAGCCTGAGTACTTATTAGTAAGCCTAGGTATAAATAGGTTCGCTAGGGTTATTGTAGGGGGAACTATTATTTCTTGATTGTGCCACTGACCATGGTGAGGTTTATTGCTCTTGTTCTTGTTTCAACACGAATTAATAATTAACTTATCAATTTTCTCAAATTGCAGCGTGTTTGTTTGAATAAACCTTCTTGGTTTTAGTTATGATCATCTAGGTTGCTCGAATCATGCATTCGTGTGGTCTAGTAGGGATTGAACCTTGCGTATCCTCTTATTATTTGTTTAATTTCGAATCTTGCTCTTTCTTGTCCTTCCTTACTGAAACTTCCAAATACACACAACCCATCAAGCCAATGCCACAATCATTAACTTCTAAGGATTTTCGGACAACCATTCTTCAAATCACCTCCATGCGTGCATCAATAAGCATACTAGTTGAGGTGTCGATCTCACAAGAAATTAGTGAACTAATTGAATCTAAGTTTGTCTAAGGTTGTAAAAACGTGATTTAAATGAAAAGAAAGAATTTTTTTTAAAAAATCAAGTAGGGGTTAAATGAAAATAAAATTCTGAAATTAACAAAAGTAAATAAAAATGGAGCACAACTACTTAATAATTAAGATATCGCAATAAGACAAGATCAAAGAATTATGAGAAGGGTATTTATCCTATCATCAAATGCTAACATGATTACTTTTGAGTTAATTTGGTATCGATCCTAGACTCTCGAAGGGCATATTACTCTCTCTCGAGTTATAACCATTAAAACCTAAATCATAAACCCTAATTGGATTAAACCTGGCCTGTCTATATTTTTAATTGAAAAAATACAAAACGGTGTCGTTTTGGAGGGCTGGGGGCCGGCCCGTGGCCGGGCCCGGGCAGACCATGGTTGGCCTGTGGCCTTCCTATGGCCTGCCAAACCCGGGCCAAAAATGAGCCAGGCTTGGCCAGAATTGCCATGTCTAAAAAACCCCACCCGTCTAATTAGATCTTAAGTCCTCTAATAGACTATCGAGTCCTCACACAAGATCTCTCTTCGTATAAATTGCTGATTTGATTATTTACGTGATCTACTAAATTGTGTAACTCTTATTACCCAATCTAATCATTTTGCTATCGGTTCACTCTCTTGATTTGTTACCGAAGCATACAAATACTACAAATAATCACAATACCCAATGTATTAACATCAAAAGAAATCACATTAACATTGATTCAAGAACAAATCCCTAAAAGAGTTTAGAACATCATTAACAACATGTTCAACATTCTCAAACCCAAGTCATACATCAAGATGAAGTAAATAAATAAGAGAAAGTAGGAAAGAACTTGAAATGAATAGTTTGGAGTGGTTGGAAAGCAGCTGCAGATACTCCAATAACCTTCTCTCCTTCTTCTCTTTTCCTTGTTTTCTCTCTCAAAGTGGTAAATGGAGAGCTCCCTTTTAGGGTTCCTTTCTTTTCCTTTTATACTCTTTTCTAAAAAGTCTGAAAAGTCCCTCAAAAAGTTGAATCCAGAAGGTCGTCCGTGTATGTTATCGCGCAAGCCACGATCGTGGCCATAGAGCCACGAACGTGGCACTTGATTTCACCTTTTGTCATGATCATTGAAGACTGCCACAATCGTGGCAGCTCCTGTTCATAAGGTTACACATGCTAAGTTTTAATATTTATTAACTTTGGTAAATTCTGCAAACGCACGAGTCATTCGTGTAATACCTAAGGTATCGATCCCACAAGGAGGGCTAAATTAGTCTTAAAATCTAAGGTCGTACTAAACTACAATAAATCAAAATAAATAAACTAATGCATAAAATAAACCAATCAAACAATTAATTTCAAGAATTGAGTTGCAGAAATCTAACCAAGATAACAAATCACACAAACCAATTCTAAAACCAACCTAGAAACATCAAGTGAGAGAAAGGGGGTTTAATCTGAAATTAATGAAAACCTCGTCAGTTGTACAATTATCGAAATTAATGGGTCTAGGCGATCCTAGGGTGAATTAGTCCCTCTTGAGTTATAATTCTTAACCCTAATTGATAATACCTAATTTAAATTATGGAATTGTGATCTCTCGATTTACAATTGACTCAAAACCTAAATTAGTTCTAAATTATCTAATAACCTACCGGGAATCTATACTTGATCTCTCTTTACACGTCGAGTTGCGTTGAGTGATTCGATCATGGGCTCAATCAAAAGGTCTTCTTTAACCACTTGACCTTCTCATTTATCTTCTACCTTTCCCAGTTCCTCGTCCTGAGTTTGACTGAAAACCATGATTCATTCCTTCGGATTGGACTCGGTATTGCTTGGAAGAGTTCCAGCATTTTAAGTCGACATTGTCTTCGCAAACACTTGGACTTTTAAATTGTGTATAGATGAGGCATGATTCTTCGTTACTCAAATTTGCTCTCGAGCCTCCTATGTGCTTTCTCCATACCTCCGATCTTATCCAAAATTCTATCTAATTTTGACTCCATCGAGCTTGCTTTATCTTGTTGAAACCCCTAAGGCCTAAACTGTCCTCCATTGTTATTTAACTAGGAGAAGTTCAGGTGATTCTTCCACCCGAGGTTGTAAGTGTTTGAGTAGGGATTGTTTTCCCCTCCTCGTCCAAATTGCGCCCCAATATAGTTCACTTGCTTTTGAATATCATGTCTCATTAAGTAGCAGTCCACAATATCATGGTCTGTCTGGCCACAGAGCTCATACGTCACTTGTACAACCTTCACTTGGGCTGATGATGATGCCTTCATATTGCTTAATTGTTGCGTCAAATTTTTGATCTTTGCTTGCATCTCTATTATATGATCGACAGCGACAATTCCCTTTTGCTCTTGAAAAGTTGTAGGCTGCCTACCTCGCTTATTCGTCTATAAGCAGCTGTTGCTGACCATCTCCTCGATTAACTCCTCGACTTCATCGACCATCTTCCGCATCAAAGATCCTCTTGACGCTACATCGATTGTGCCTTTAGTAGGTAGATTTATTCTATTATAAAAAGTCTACAAAAGGAACTCCTTCGATAAGTTGTGGTATGGCGCTTCCTTTGTATATCCTTGTATCTCTCCTATGCTTCATAAATTGACTCCCCGTCACCCTGTTGGAAATTAGTTATTTCCTTTATTATCTTTATGTTCTTCGTCATCAGAAAGTACTTGTTTAAAAAGGTATGCACAAGCTGTTCCTACGTCGTGATGTTGGTGGGGCTCAATGAATGATACCAAGCTTTCACTCTATCGCTCAGTGTGAAAGGGAATAGCCTAATCCTAACAGCGTCCTCCGACATCTGGTGATATCGAAAAGTATCATATCTCTCGAGTAAATTCATGATAAGCACTTTTGGATCCTCATTCGCCAATCCATAAAATTGGACGTTCTACTGAAGCATGTTTAGGAGGGCCAGCTTAATCTCAAATGAGGCCACTTGAACAGGCGACCTAGCCACTCCTTGGTTCGATAGGTTAAACCTTATCCTTATTAAGTCCATAAGGGTACCTCTGCTGCCGTCATTGATTAGCTTCTTGATCCATATTTCTCTGAAATTCCTCATCTATTTGTGATTTTCCTAACTCTTCATCTTCCTCTAGCCAAGCTTTCCTAAATTCATTATAATCATGTGATATCTAAATCTATTGTCTCTGCTACATGACTCAAACCTCTCATGACTCTTTTGTTCATCCAAGAGCACGCTTCCTAAGATGAATGAAAGAAACAAAAACAAAAATTTAAAACTACTCTAACGCCTTAAACTATAGAACTAAATTGCCTCCCTAACAACGGCATTAAAAACTTGTTCGCAAGGTTACACACGTCAAGTTTTAATATTTATTAACCTTGGTAAATTCCGCAAGTGCACAAGTCGTTTGTGTAGTCCCTAAGGTATCGATCCCACGAGGAGAGCTAAACTAGTCCTAAAATCTAAGGTCGTACTAAACTACAATAATTCAAAATAAATAACTAATGCAAAAAACACAATCAATCAAACTTTATTAATCTCAAAAATCAAAATCCCAAAGGTGAGTATAAACAAAA
The DNA here is from genome assembly GCA_027575705.1 of Erythroxylum echinodendron. NCBI lineage: Eukaryota > Viridiplantae > Streptophyta > Magnoliopsida > Malpighiales > Erythroxylaceae > Erythroxylum > Erythroxylum echinodendron. The sequence goes on from JANZXR010362537.1 coordinate 7,088, forward strand.
ACTCAACATTCAACATAATATATTCTCAACGCCTATTTCAATTCTATACATGAATAAAATTGAAATAATCGAAAAATACATCAGGAACGGAATTACAGAGGTAGAGACAGTGGAAAACTGCCTTTTTGGGAAAGTACGTCACGTCAAGCTTCTTCTTCGTGTTTCTCTTCCTTTGTCTCCTTCCTCAATCTCTCGATTTCTCTCTAAGTTTTTTTCGAAATTGCCTGACATGAAGACTTTCTTTTTCAGACTCTCCAAGGCTATTGCATCTATCTCATAATGATGTATTTATACTTTGGATGCTTTAGGTTGAAGTCGGGGTCGAAATGGTCTGAAAAATCTTACGAAATTTGAGTTTTTACTTCAGTCCAATGTAGGCCACGATTGTGGCCTTGCCTGCCACAATCGTGGCCAGTGCCTAACTCTCTCTATCATGTTCATAGCCTAATGTGGAAGATCGTGGCTTGAATAAGAGCTCTCTATCACGACCGTGCCTCATGTGCACGATCGTGACCTAGCAACTCTGGCTTGTCCCTTTCTATCACAATCATGGCTTGCTGTGCCACGATCGTGGGCTATATGTTTGGCTCGAAAACTCCTCACAACTTCTCTATTCTTCGTCGTTTACCATAAAACACTGGCAAACACATCAAGGTACCTAAAAAATATAGCAATTAAGCTCAAAGACTCATACTAACCCATAAAAACACTTAAACACACAAACTAAAATATAGCAATTAAGCTCAAAGACTCATACTAACCCATAAAAATACTTAAACACATAAACTAACACAATAAAAACCTAAATACACACTCAACACTCAAATTCATACTAAATACATAACAAGTTAAACCCTAAAATACAATGCAAGTGACAACTATCAGCTCTATCTTACTTTTGTCACGATCGTGGCATGTTGTCCACGATTGTGGCTGTGGGTTTTGCTTTGGGCTTCTTCCGATTCTCCTCCATTCGTTAATATTTTCCCTGAAACACTAGTAAATACATCAAAGCACCTCAAACATATAAAATTGAAGCTCAATTGCATGCTCTAACCTACAAAACACACAAAACACAAATATTTAACTAAGCAACAAAATCCTAACCTAAACATTCAATTTAATAACTAAACACATACTAAACTACCCATTAAGATATTATGTAATCTACTGCTATCAAAAACTCCTCCATTATTAAGAAGCTAGTAAAAGCTATCACTATGAAAGGAATTAAAAGCATAAGCTGATAAGAAAGCACTAATTCTTTTGCTCCCCCTGAGGTTTAAATGCCAAACATCATTTTTAATGAGGTTCTTAACTCCAGCCTATTTGGGAATTTTGGATCTAAGTGAGGAGATATCTTTCCTAATGAATAGAGGACTTTGTTGAGTCTAATTATCATTCCAAAACTAACTAACATGACCATTATCAATGTGAATTTTGATAAAGGTTTATAACTCCCATCTTTTCTATAGAAATTGGTTGAAAAATTAGTAGAATTCTTTTTTTCCTCAATTTATCAAAAGCTAAGATGTTTGAGATACCTTTCATCGATACATTTAGACCAGAGAGACTTCTTATCATTGAATAATCTCCATATTCTTTTAACTATCATCACCCTCTAACTCAACTGTAAGGAAACAATGTCCAATCCTCTTTTTTGCTTGCTCTAGCATAGTTCATCAAATTTTATTTTTCCCCTTAGATTGCTTTGCGCTCCCTGTCTAAAGAAATTTCTTGATGCATCTTGTTAACTCCTTTATGGTCTTCCTAAGAATGAACAAACAAAAGCTCCAATGGGTGTGAGGACCTCTCAACACAATAGAAAGGGACTTGTTTTACTAGAAGTTAATTCTCCTTTTATATTTCTCCAATAGAGGTAAATAATAATGGTATGTAAGCATCCTCAAAGATATGGGCACTCCCAAATACTTAAAAGATGAAGGTTGTGCAATCAAACTAGTTAAGAATCTTTATCTTACAAAGGATTCCACATCATAAGAGATATATAACATGCTCTTATCATTTCTCGGAAGTAAAATTAATTCATCAACAAAACTAAGATGAGTAATTTTAAGGTCTTTGCATTTATGATGAAACCTGAAGTTTTACAATTTTGAGTGTACTTTATTATCATCCTTGTAAGAATTTGCATGGTAATGACAAAAAAGGTAAGGGTAAATGGGATCACCTTACCTAATCCCCATTAGTTCCTTTAAAAAGAGGACACAGACTACCATTCACTAGAATGCTAAAGGAGTTGGTTGAAATATAAGCTTCAATCTAAGAGATAAATTTGATATGGAAACCCAACCACTTTGAACAACCTAAAATAAACTCCTATTTAATGGAATTAAAAGATTTGGGGAAATACACTTTGATTATGTAGTTCTTTTTGGATCTGTTGGTGTCGTAATCTCTTAAAAGTTCCAGAATGAGTAAGGTGTTATCTGAAATGGATCTACTACGAATAAATGCATTCTGAGAGGAATGAATTATATTCTTTAAACTACCCTTCAATTTATAAGCTAAAAGCTTAGAAATAACCTTATAAATGGTATTAAAACAAGCAATAGGTTGAAAGTTGTTAAAACTATTTGCATTTGTGACCTTGGAAATAGGGTAGACAAAGGAAGAATTTAACTCTTTCAACATTTTACTAGAGGAGAGGAACTCTTATACCACCTTTACCATAAGACTACCTGTAATGTCCTAAGTGAATTGAAAGAAGAAAGCATTGAAGCCATGAGGCCTTGGAGCTTTCATTGGCTTAATCTAAATAAACATTCTTTAATTTCCAACACAGAAGTAGATTTTTGCAGGTCCTCCAGCAATGCAGCATCAAAAGGGAAAGAGAATCCCAAAAAAGTAGTAACATTCTAGGAGTTAAACTGATATGAGCTTTTAGATGTTAGAATACCCTTAAATTATTAAAAAACCTAAACATTGAATAGAGAAAATATCATACACAATTTGATTATCCCTATCCTTCTAACAAAGGATTTTATTAGAATTTCTTCTAGTTAAGATTGAATTGTGAAAGAACTTGGAATTGGCATCCCTCATCTAACCAGTTAAGCCTAGCCTTTTGAAACATTAAAGAGTTATATTCCTGTAAAGTCTTAGTGTAGCCCTTTAGGGCTTCAGATTCACTAAGTTTAATCCATATTATATGGATCAAGGTAGGAGAGTTCCTATAGTTCTTTTAACTTCAATTTGGAATTATGAAGATCTTGAGTAGACTGAGACTTATGTTTTAGAGAAGACTTTAATCTAGTTTTTTGATTTTTTAGTTTGCACATCAGCTAATAATACTTACAACCTTTTATCCTAATAACCTATACATCCTTAACAACATCCAAAAACCTCTTCCTGAATGCTTGGAAATTAAAAATCCTGAAGGGGGCATTGTGGAAAGTTTGTTTGTTAGGTACAGTAACTTCCATAAAAGAGTGATCATAACATAATGAAGGAATAAACCGAGCAAGAGAATTAGGGTACTGATCAGTCCAAAGATGGTTCACCAAAACCCTATCAAGCTTTCTCCTAGTAAGATGCCTCCCTTTCTATTTATTAGACCACATGTAACAGAATCCTACATATCTCATATCAAAAATCTCTAAAATTCATAGAGAAGATTCCAATTCCTTAACAATAGTATTATGAACACCATCCCCTTAAACTTCTGATGAGCAAAGAACACAATTGAAATCATCTACATCATCATTAAAGTGGAAGTTTTTGATGCATAGGGGCTAGACTTTATGGAACCTTTCCCATATTCTTTTTAGAACACATATATCCTAGTAGGTGTGGATTATGTTTCTAGATGGGCTAAAGCAATAGCAACTCTAACCAAGATGTTAAAAAGGTGCAAAATTTCATCAAACAAATATTCAATAGATTTGGAGTTCCAAAAGCAATTATAAGAGATGGAGGAACCCACTTCTGTAACAAGCCCTTTGAAGCTCTTCTAAAGAGAAATAGAGTTTACCATAGAATATCCACACCCTATCATCCACAAACAAGTGGACAAGTGGAGGTCGTCAATAGGGAGTTGCAACAAATTTGGGAAAAAATAGTGAATAGTTAGAGGAAAGATTTGGAAATGAAGTTAGACGATGCATTATGGAGATATCAAACTACATTCAAAACACCTATAGTATAACTCCTTTCGACTTGTCTATAGAAAAGCATGTCATTTTCTTGTGGAATTGGATTATAGGGCTTACTAGGCCATCATGATATTGAATTTTAATTAAAAGGCAACAAGTGAGAAGAAACTCTTACAAATTGATGAATTGGAAGAGTTGAGATTTAATGTTTATGAGAATGCCAAGCACTAAGGAAAGAGTTAAGAGATGGCATAATGCCTATATCAAGAAGAAGAAATTTAAGAATGGGGACTTTGGTGTTGCCGTTTGACTGAAGATTTTGGCTTTTTTTTGTAAGTTTAAGTATCGTTGGAGTGGCCCTTTAAAAGTTATCCAAGTTTTCAGGAATGGAGTTTTAGAATTGGAGAATGAAAAAAGGGAAACATTCAAAGTGAATGGGCATAGTGCAAACCCCATTTTGGCGCTGTCTTTTCAAAAGAAAGGGAAGTGATCTCTTTCCTTTCTCTTAATTTAGCATGTGTGAGTGAGGAATGGTCAAGCTAATGACTTTAAACTAGCATGTGTTATTAGTTAGGTTCTTTTGTAATTTTTTACATGAGAGTTCAGTACTTTCTCATTTTTAGAGTGATTTTGATTGATGAATATCATGTTTGGAAGAGTTTTATAGGTTAGGAAACACATTCTAGAAGATGCACTTGCAAGGTGCCCACGTTTCATCTCATATACCATCACCACTGATATGTGCTTAATTGATTATTTAATTACTCCATAACAGTTAGCGATTATTGATATGAATTGCTTAAGATACTCACTTTAACTTATGTGATTTTAGGCACAATTCGAAAGCAAAGAAGCTAAAGTGAGTGAAAGTACGATAATTGGGTCATTTTTTGAAGATTAATTTTCACTTGTCCTCATGGAGCGAGAAGAAGAAAATTAAAAGACAAGCAAAATAACAACACAAAGAAAAGGATGCATGAAAATTAATGGACAAAGAAGAACACCAATACGGCAGTGCATCAGTAAAAGCTGGCTGGATGATGGACGTCAGCACGTGCATGTTTTTGCATGTAAGGGACGTGAAGCATGAAGAGAAGCAGAAACAACGATGCAATGGAGCATGAAACTCAACAGTAAAGAAGCAAAATGTAGTACAAATGCACAGCCGAAGACCAACCGAAACAACAGCATAGGAGAAGGAAAGTAGCTATGTACGCAAACATTGTGGGTTGCTGCATTAAGTGCAGACAACCTCTGCGTTCAACATAGATGTTATACGTTGAACACATTAAACACGACCCAACCCATGTGTTCTATTTAAAAACACATAGTAACAGTGTAGGTCTTTGAAAGGAGACGTGAATCGTGAATTGGACCATGAATTTAATTCATCACATCAAAGAACAGCAGCGAAGTTGGAGAGAAAATAAAAGAGTGGAGGTGAAAGGAGGGTCTTCAGTTAGGTTATAACGTGGGGGTTAAAACATTTTCTTAGGAGAGATCCATGAAGGGCTAGACATTCCAACGCCATTTTAGAGGTGACATTGACACCAACGACCCAGGTTAAGTGTATTTCATCATTTTTGTTATTTCTTTCTCTCATTAAAAAGTGATTATGTTATCCTATGTTAATTGATTTGGGTTTTGTGTATGGCTAATTAGATTTTCATTATTTTTCGGTTTTTTTGTGTATGAACCTATTGGGCATTGTGAAAGGATGATTTTAATGCATTCATTGAATCGTTTATTTGCAAACTTATTACTATAATTTCGATATAATCTGTAATTTTTATGTTGAAATTCATGTGTAGTGACTAATGATTCGTAATCATTAGGGATAACATAACCTACGTCAAATGACGCATTGTATGTGGTCGTTGCCTTGATTAATCAGTTTTCCTAATTCGAAATGTTAGTGCCTAAGTAGATCTAGATATCATACCCTAGGTTATTCGATAGTTAGGTTTAATTAATGATCGTATCTTGATTAAACAAAACCTACTCATATTAATTATTAGCCCACGATTGATAATTGCCAAGAGAGGTTTGAGAACAAGAAATGAATGAAATATGCTTAGTTAGGTTATAGGCCGAGATTAAACAAAAGAATTGAGTCCCTACCGAATTCCCCACTTTTATCATTTTTCACATATTTTCTTTAATTTGTTTTATATTAGGTTCATTTTTATTTTATTTTCTTATTTCTAAAAATATAAAATACTCCCTTAACCTAAACACAGATTAATTTCATTCAACAATTTTACACACACTCTCTGTGGGATCGACCTAGACTCACCACTGTTATAATGGAAGTCTAGTTATTTTATTTTGACTAGCGTTATAACATGCTGTCCATTTTGACGTTGCTGCTGGGGAGTGCGGTATTTTAGTTTTGTTTGTGATTTAATAGGTGTTTTGTATATATTTATTTGTAATTGGTTTTTCAGTTATTTCGTGATCCTTTCTTTATTTTTGTTTCATGTTTGTGTTTTATAAAAAAATCATAGAGGGAAGTAATTTTTTTCTTTAATTCTTATTCTCAATCCTAGAACTAAGGTTAGATTGATCAACCTAACTTTGGTTATGGATAGGAAAACCATCAGAATTACTTTTATAATAGTTTTTAGGATGCACATCAATTCTCATACAGTCCAGAAGTTTCCTATCACGACTCGAGTTCATCTCTGGAAAAGTTGATTAATATTATGAATGCTAATACTTTGCAATTGCAATAGAATACTCTACAATTCCAGCAGGATAGAGGGCAATTTCCACAAAATACATGGTCTAATGCCCAAGAGTTGGAGAGCCAACATGACTCAGGTACATCTCTAAAAGAATTGCTTAATATTATGGTTGCTAACAATCTTCAAATTCAACGGAATATGCAACCTTTCCAACAAAATATGTAATAGTTGTTTCAGTAAGGTGTACAGCAAATCTGATAGGATACTTTACAATTCCAGCAAAATGCATTGCCTTGATGGGGAGATATCACTCACGTGGAACTACAAAGTGAAGAGGAGTATTCGTATCAACCTAAGGTATACCCAATGGAAATTTGTGCATAAACTTTAAAAAGTGATGAGGAGCTTGAGAATTTTGGGAGCATTACTCAAGGAGTTACTTGTGTAGAAGAAGCATAGGAGGAGCTCGAAATAGAAAAAGACATATCTTTTAGCTCGGAGGTAAGTACTTAGTTTCATTTTATTGTTGAGAATGACTCTTCACCTTTACATAGCAAAATGGCGGAATTAAATGCGGAAGAAAAAGGCGAAGAGACATTTGAGATCTTTTCAGGGTGCATAGACCCAATCATGATTGAAAGTCAGAGGATAAGGGAGATGCTAAATATGATGCATCATCAACCAAGGCCCTGTCCAGAAGAACCTTAAGTGGAGGAGCCATATGTGACACCTAAAGATCACAATTTTTTGATGTAAGGAGGAAACATGAAGTCGAGCCAGCAACCTTGAACCAAGGCACTTCTTAAGAGGCAAAATTGAGGCAAGTAAATTTTTTTTCTTTACATTCCCGGGTTAGTTTTTATTTGCATATGTGTTTCTATTTTAGTTTGTTTCTTACTTGTTTTTAAGTTTTTGATCAAAATGAGAGAAAGGATAAAACAAACAAAACAAATATTTTCTCTTATTTTATTGCTTATAGGATTATATAGTCATAAGTTGATAATGAATGGACTAGAGAATTTCATAGCAACTTTAGCATATATTTTTACTCTTGTGATTGGTCGATATGCATTATCTTTAGAAAAGTAATGACTAGTGGTAGACAAAGCAAGTGAGATTTCAAGCCTTATTAGACACCTTCATTTCAGTCTCATTGTCTTTTGATAATGTGTGACCTTCATTACATCCTGATTTTGCTTTGAATTTCTATTTGAGACTACATTTTTATCACACACATTAACATGGAAATGATTAGGCATTATTTGCTTTTCCGAACTATATTAGCCAAATAGCCTATCCATTATATGATTTTTCTTTTTGATAGCCCCTTTTGAAACTTATTAACCTTTCTTTTTGTATCAACCATATTACATGCTTTATACTTAACCAAATGTCCTGCCAAAGCCATAAAACTAGTGGAACATTTGTGATTGTTGAGTTTGTGCATATACAAAATTCTAAGTGTAGGGTTGTACATATATGTGGGTTGGTTATAATGTTGGGATGTTATTTTGTATCTTATTGTTGAAATTCCCATGTTAATGTAGTTTCTTTTAATGTTAAAAACATAATGGAAAAGAAAGAAAGAAAATAGAAAAGCACAAGAAAAGAAAAGAAAAGAAAATGAAAAAGAAAGAATGAAAGAAAAAGAAAAAGAATGAAAAAAATTTTATCAATGAAGAAGGGCATATGAGTTTGCAAAGTTATTAATAATTAAGTATTCTCTTAGAATTGTAATAAATGTGTTATTTGAGTATATTAAATAAGAGGTAGATGTTGGCTTGGAAGGTTCACTCTTGTGTTTTCAATGTATTGATGGCATAAATTGTATGAGTGATTCCTTTGGATTGGTATATGCTTTATGTAGTTTGTGTGTAAGAACTGAAACGAGTTGTGAAATATAAGTGTTGCATTCATCGTAGCTGACGGTAACCAGTTTTGTATGAATGTGAACTTGTGCAGTTGATGTCATATTGAGTTTTGCATTTGGTTCACTAGCTTTAATGACTTTCATGCTACTTGATCCAAATACATCTCACCTTACCTTTGCCCACATTACAACTTTGAAAAGTCCTTTGATCCATGATTTTGCATCTGAACATTGGTGGTGGAGAAATGAAATGATATGCAAAGTTATGGAATGACATGATCATGAATGATGTTGAGTGTGCCTATGGATATATTTTAGTTAAACACATTTTGCAAGTTTACCATTAGATTGCTCAATTTTTGAAGATGATGAAAGTTGATTGATTATAAGTAAAAGCTTGGAATGTTGACTTCTTGCTATGATTTTTGAAAGTCATTACATATTCTTGGAACATATTGGAATTGAGTAAACGTTTTTGGGTCTTTGAGCTTAATTTTGATGTTTTGCCTGAGGGTGGCCAAAAGCTAATTGTGGGGGAAATTGATATATACTTAATTGATTGTTTAGTTACTCTATAACACTTAGCAATTATTGACATGAAATTACGTAAGATACTCACTTTAACTCATATGTGATTTTAGCCACAATTCAGAAGCAAGAGAGTTAAAATGAGTCGAAAGTATGATAATTAAGCCATTTTTCAAAGATTAATTTTCATTTGTCCTCATAGAGTGAGAAGAAGAATATTAAAAGACAAGAAAAATGAAAACACGAAGAAAAGGATGCATGAAAATTAATAGAAAAAGAAGAACACCAGTACGGCAGTACATAAGTAAAAGCTTGCTGGATGATGGATATTAGCATTTGCATGTTTTTCCATGCATGGGACGTGAAACATGAAGAGAAGCAGAAACAATGATGCAATAGAGCATGAAACGCAGCAACAAAGAAGCAGAAATGCAGCAGCAAAGAAGCAAAAACACAGTGCAAATGCACAGCTAAGGACCAACCAAAACAACAGCGTAGGATAAGGAAAACAGCTGCGCATGCAGATGTTATGCATTCCTGCATTAAACACAAACAACGTCAGTATTCAACGTAGATGTCATGCATTTAACGCATTAAATGCAGCCTATGCGTTTTACTTAAAAATGCATAGTAATAGCTTAGGTCTTTAAAAGGATACGTGAATAGTGAATTAGACCAAAAATTTATTTCGTCATATCAAAACAATAGTAGCGAGGTTGGAGAGAAAACAAAAGAGTGGAGGTGCGAGGAGGGTCTTTAGCTAAGTTATAACATAAGGGACTGAAGCATTTTCTTGGAAGAGACCTATAAAGGGCTAGACATCCCGACGCTGGTTCAGGGGTGACATTAATGCTAACGACCCACATTAAGTGTATTTCACCATTTTTTGTTGTTTCTTTCTCTCATTACAAATTGATTACATTACCCTATGTTAATTGATTTAGGTTTTGTATATGGATAATCAGATTTTCGTTATTGTTCAGTTATTTTATGTATGAATACATTGGGTATTATGAAAGGATAATTTTAATGCATTCATTGAATTGTTTATTTACAAACCCATTGCTATAATTTCAATATAATCCGTAATTGTTATGATGAAATTCAAGTGTAGCGACTAATGATTCATAATCATTAGGGATAACATAACCTAGGTTAAACGACACATCATATATGGTTGTTACCTTGATTAATCATTTTTCCTAATTCGTAATGCCACTACCTAATTAAATCTAGAGATCCTATCCTAGGTTGTTTAGTGGTTAGGTTTAATTAATGATTGTATCTTGATTAAACAAAACCTAAAGAAATAAGTTAATTATTAACCCACGATTAATAGTTGTTAGGAGAGGTTTGAGCACAACAAATCAATAAAATATGCTTAATTAGGGTGTAAGCCGAGATTGAACCAAAGAACCAAGTCCCTATCGAGTTCCCTACTTTTATCATTTTTTGCATGTTTTATTTAATTTGTTTTCATTAGGTTAGTTTTTATTTTCTCTTCTTATTTCTAAAAATCCAAAACCCCCTTTTACCAAAACATTGATTAATTTCATTTCAACTACTTTACACACAGTATCTGTAGGATCGACCTAGACTCACCACTGCTATAGTAGTAGTCTAGTTATTTTATTTTGACTAACATTATCACACGTTGTTAACTTCCCCAATTTCTATAAGTTTTCTAGCCCTTGTTTTTATTTCTCTTAATTTTTTGCTTTTTTTCCACATTGAGGATAATGTGTTGTTTAAAAGTGGGGACATATATGCGCTTGCATATTATTTGTGTTTGAATTTACATTCACATGGTCTTAGTTTTTTACTGTGTTAGTGTTGTGTACTTTTTTGTTGCATGATGTTGCATTCTGTGAATGTGTCAATGGCATGAATTTAATGGAATTGGCTTACCTTCAAACATGGTTTTTCAAAATGTGAATGCACATTAGCATTTTAAATGTCTTTGGGATGAATATGCATGTTAATTTGGATATGACACCTATTCTTTCACTTTATGATATTTGTTTAGATGTACTTATAATTACATTCATTTAAATTGGTAGGCATCATTAGTAACCTTTCATAGGAGTGATTGAATAAGAAGAACTAAGGTAGGCTACAAAATTGTGAAAAAATAAAATATATGTGTTAAACAAAATTCCTATTCCACTGGCCCTTTATAAGGAAATTAGGTTAAGAATAAAGCTAGTAGACAATTAAGAGTTGCGACATAGTTGAATAATAGGGGAAATTCATGAAAAAATATTTTTCTTCATGTCAAAAGTCAAGAATGACACTCAAACCAAGCTAAATAAAAAATGTAACCTATTTAAATAACTAAGAGATATTCATGACAAGGTTTTTTTCCTTTGTATTAGAAGACTAGGTAATCATTAAAGAAAATCTAAAAATATGATGCTTGAAATAAAATTAAACCCACTGATCTTTTAAAATAGTAAGAATTTTCATGTAAGGATATTTAGTGATATTTTACCTCTTTAATTGATCAGTAGTAATGAGTTCCTACTTACAAATGTTGTAGGTGTATGAATAGGGTGTTAATATTTTGATTGATTTGAGTATTAAAATCAAAGCACTCAAACATGAATGGAATAATTTAGTGTATTAGAACTTTTTGAGTGGTTAATATTTCAGGTTATCAAAGCATTTGAACATAAAGGGAATAATTTAGTGTGTTAGAACATTTTGAGTGGCTAATATTTCAGGTTAAGTTAATTCCATGAGATTTATTGTCATTGTACCATTATTGCATTGTTACATTGTACCATTAATCAATTTTGTTGATATATTTTAGTTTATAGTTTTAGTTTTGAATTTGATCAATTATCATCACCATAATTTTTAAAACAAGATAATAGAAAGGTAATAAGTATTAGCAATTCCAATCGTTTTGAGATTGATCTGTACTTACCAGTTCTAGTTATAACTACACCGCTCAATTTTGATTAAAACTTAAAATCATCATCAAGCTTTGGGCCTTGTTTTTGGGTGTTGTAATATTAGGAAAGCCTTATTTTTATCAACTAAGTCATTTTTAGGTAGTTTTTATTTCTTTTTTATATTGATTTATTTCTCCTTATAGCTCTCTTTTTTGATCTTGTGTTTGTGTCTTATTTGTAGGATTTAGGTATTCATTGTTATAGCTATCAAACATAATGGAAGGATGGAGAAGACTGTATTCTCGAGAGCATTATGGCATGTCATAACCTATGATAGCTTTGGAATCTTGGAATGAGAGACACAGTGACATGTATTAGAAAGCTCAATTGATATTCATGACATGCTATAACATTTGCGAAGGTAACCACCATAGTTATGAATTTAAATGCTAGACTAGGTATGTAGGGAGCATTCAATGTGTATGGAGAACTGACATTAAGACACCTAACATAAGAATACTTATAGTCTAGAGTGAAATAGTTGTTACAAATTTACATGGAACAATCATACTTCATCTTAATTTCTATAACAATAGCAACAAGAGGAGAATCAATGTAATGAGGACGTTCTTAAAAAATTCTTTGCTTCAATCGAGGCTACCCTTTATAAAACTAAAGGTTTAAGTGTTTTTTTTTAAATGAATAAAATTTATCAACTCAAGCTGAGCTTAAATAAGTACACTAGAGTGAGAACTAACTAAGCATTCAACCATACAAACATATTAAGCAAAATTGTATCAGAACAACAATTGTCAATTACAACATTACAACATTAAGCTTTAGATCTTCCATAAACTTCTCATTCTTTGACTGATCTTGGATTATACTTCAGGTGCTAGTAATATTTTCCCGATCCAATTAATGATAAGATCTCCTAGTGCTGGAAACCCTCCCCGGGCGGGTCCACAGCCCGACGTCCTATGTGACATCTGGACCTGTGGCCTACGGGGGAGGAATTCCCCACCAGTGATACTTAAAACAAACAAATTTATTTAATTTACCTCCGTGTATAAATTGAGATAAATCATTAAAAAAAATCAATAAGTGTTGACCCCGGGCGAAAAGCATGGTGGGATCGTAAGATGG
>JANZXR010362556.1:0-20325 GCA_027575705.1 Erythroxylum echinodendron
TTTTAAAAATCTTGTGATTTACAATTATTGTTTTAATTATTCAATTGTTATGATGCCATGTGGAGTATTGTAGTGATGGCACGTAGCGTCCCTTATCATAGGATATGTATCGGAATCACCTACGGGCGTCTCGGTGCGTACCCTACGGTCAGGGGGTGTTACAAGTGTCATGGATGTGACATAAATCACAGGCGTGACATTCTATGAGTATTTTTTATTTTTATTTTTTATCATTTTAATTTTAATTATACTAATATTATTCTAGTAAAAATTAAATTAAAATTAAAATTAAAATTAAATTATGCTATCATTAATTTTATAAAAATTTAAATTTAAAATTGTAAAAAATAAAAACAAAATAATTGGTTTGTGCCACAGAACTGTGACACATTTTCCTTTTCTTATTATTTAAATTTTAATTTTTTAAAAATAAAATTTATAATTTAAAAGATTTAAATTTTAAAAATTGACGCAGATCAGTGCTTGTAATAGCATCGAAATTTTAGATTATGGCATGTTGGGAATTTAGAACTTTTGGGTGAGATTTTGGTTGGAGACATGACAGAGGGTGGTGGTGGTATGATGTCTATATTCTAGTAGTTTTATGTGTTTCATTGATGCAACTTATTCTTTGTAAAGGATTCTAACTCTTTTGTTATTTCTTTTTGTAATTCATCATCAGATGGTGATGACTGATTCATTGAAGGTCTTAACACTTGTAAATACTTGGGTTGTATTCTATGTACAATATCAATTACTTCCACGAATGTCATCAAATGAATGTAAACTTCAGTGTCATTTGCATGGAAGAAAACTTAGTCCTATTGCTGATTATTTGTTGTTGGAAAACATTTTCTAGTGATATGAACCTCCACTTTTGGCTTCCGACGCACACTAATAGAAATCGATTTCTTTTACAGATGACTGTTGTTGATGCTTATGCTAGCAGGAGAAGGATTAATCCACCTAAGAAACAAGTCACAACTGTCTCCTTTGTTATCCTTTTTACTTATTGAAGCCATTGCACATAACATAAATGGCACTGTTTTTATTTCGAAGGCAAGTTCATATAATTAATTTTTGCTTCTTTTCACTGGTTTTTTCCTTCATCAATTTTTGAAGAGTTTGAAGTAATTAAGAGCATTAGATCATGATAGACTATTAATACTCTCTGGTAAGGTGGGGGAGAACCTGTTGTCTTTGGATCACCAATAGAAAAAGCTATTATAGTATAGGCATTCAAAGTTTTTTCCTGCTGTTTTAAGTTGCTTACTTCTTTTGGGGGTAATCCTTAAACTACTGATATTCACTTTTCATTGTTTCCAGCTGGGAATGAATTTTGACACAGTCCTCTCTCAATCTACCATTATCCTTGTATTCCTTTTCAACTTAGAAACAAAGAGAGGCGGTGTTGCAATAAAATGGGTGATGTGGCTATACTCGAAAAATGCAATGGTGATCTAATAGTAAACAATATCATATTCTAATTAGGCAAAATCATTCTTACAATTAATATATCCAGAATCTAACACTCTTAGATAGTTAATTATCTAACATACAAACCGTTCCATAGATAATTACCATGCAATTCGTTGCCACTTCATTAACATCTATGTACACTTAGTTTCTCATATGAAATTTTATGCGTGTGACCTATAGGTTCCCAGTTATGTTAGGCACTTGAATTAACTCTTAATCTAAGCTAATCATTGATGGTTTCATGCCAATTGAATTAACTCTTAATTCATGCAAATTATGAAGAGTTTCATGATGTCAATTTTCTTGAATATAAGTTGGTTAACACATGATCTCTTCGATATTTAATTATCAGACATACGAACCTTTCCATAGATAATTACCGTGCAATTCATCCTTTCAACATTCAATACCCCATTTGGGTATTTGTCAATGCCTACTAGACTGACTACATCACATCTAGTCCAAGTGATGTTAGTTCTTATCCTGAAATCCCATTACTCTATATGTCATTGAAGACTCTCTTTATGACACATAATTGCTCTGGCTAGAGACTTTTAAGTAATGATCCAGACAAAAGGTCATAGGTATCATCTCCTTCTGTTATGAGTGGTGAATTCTTTATTGGATACCTAATTAACTTTGAATATGAATAGCTATTCCCAATCACCACCCTATGAGTGACCTTGTCTTGAGGTAGCAAGGAATGATGTCAAAGCACAGGATTAGTATCCAAGATATCCTTGAGTATCTCAAGTCTAAGGATATTTATAGCATTGCTATGATAATATTAATCATTTTATAGATTATCCAAATGATAATCTCATAGTGAGTCATCCGATGTACTTACTACTCTTAGTAAGCATGCACATGTTAACGCAAAACATCTCATGCTTACAATTTATGAGATCCACTGCTTGATCAAATTAAGGAGTATAACATGTGATAGTCTATTCAGAGGGCTTGATATCTAGAGATGACATAAACTTATTCAAACTTTGAAAATCCATTTATGGATTAAAGCAAGCATCTAGGAACTAGAACATTCAACTTGATGAGACAATCAAAGAGTTTGGTTTCTCACAAAATCCTGATAAACCTTTTGTGTATAAGAATTTTAGTGGGAGTGCTATCATATTCCTTGTGTTATATGTGGATGATATATTACTAATAGGAAATGATGTCTCAAGTTTGAAATCAGTCAAAATTTGGTTGTCCTAGAATTTTTCCGTGAAAGACCTTAGAGAAGCAACTTATATAATGGGAATAAAGATCTATAGAGATAGATCAAAGAAGTTGCTAGGTCTTTCATTGTTAACATACATAGATAAAGTACCAAATAGGTTTAGCATGGAGAAATCCAAGAGAGGGTTTCTTTCCATGACTCATGGGATAAAACACTTGAAATCTATGTGTCCCAAGACACAAGATGAGAGAAGTTGCATGAGTATATTTCTGTATGCTTTGGCAGTAGGATCAATCATGTATGTTATGTTACCTACAAGACCCAATATATCGTATGCTCTAAGTGTTATATGCAGATATCAATCAGATCCTGGTGAGGGTGACTAGGTGGCTATCAAGAATATCCTAAAGAACTTGAGAAGGACTAAGGATTTATTCTTGATATATGAAAATGAAGATCTCGTAGTGACTGGGCATATAAATGCCAAATTTCAATCTGACCAGGATGACTCCAAATCCTAGTCAGGTTATGTTTTCACACTGAATAGTGGAGTAGTCAGTTGTAAGAGTTCTAAAAAGGAGACGATTGTAGATTCGACAACCAAGTCAAAGTACGTTGCAGCTGCAAAAGTAGCAAAAGAAGCTATTTGGATTAAGAAGTTCATTATGGAACTTGGACTAGTTCCTAGTATAGTAGACCCAATATTTTTATACTGTGACAACAATGGGGCTATTGCTTAAGCCAAGAAACCAAAGTCTCATCAGAGGTTTAAGCACATACTCAGGAGATATCACTTGATCATGGAAACAATTGATAGAGGTGATATGAAGATTGAGAGAGTGGCCACAGATTAGAATGTCACTCTGATCCTTTGACTAAGCCACTTTTTTAGATAAAATTTGATTATTGTGTAATTGCATATAGTATTAGATACAAAGGCAATTGGCTTTAGTACAAGTGGGAGATTGTTAGAGTAGTGCTCTAAAGGTAATCACCTTTAGCACTTTTGTAACACTTTATTTTGATTAAAAAAAGCGAAAAGAATTTTTCATTAATTTGATATTTATCTATATACGAATTAATGTTGATCTTAAATCGAATTAATGAAGTCCATGATACAAAACATAGCATAAAGGAAATCACGATGATTTCAGATAATGAGATTCCTATCATGTGTAATTATGTTAGGATCTAAATAATCCCTAGTTATAGGATTAATAAGATAGGACATTATTAATCCGGACATATTAGCACATATTATACTCTTTGATTTAATCAAGCAGCGGATCTAACAAACTGTATGCATGACATGTTTAGAGTTAACATGTGGATGCTTACTAAGGATAGTAAGTACAACAGATGAGCCACTTTGAGATTATCATATGGATGATCTATCGAATGTCAATGATGAATCTCATCATAGCAATGGTGTAAATATCCTTAAACTTGAGGTACTCAAGGATATCTTGGATACCAATCCTGTGCTTTGACATCATTCCTTGTTACCTCAAGATGAGATCGCTCTTAGGGTGGTGATTGGGTACAACTATTTGTATTCAAATGTAATTGGGTAGCTAATAAAGGATTCACCACTCCTGATAAAAGGATAAGATACCCACAGCCTCTTATTGTGTTCATTACTCAGGAGTCTTTGCCCAAAGTACTTGTGTGTCATAAGAGAGTCTTTAATGACACATAGAGTAATGAGATCCCAGAATAAGAACTAACATCACTTTGACTTGATGTGACATAGTCAGTCCAGTGGGAGTTGACAGATAGCCTATACTCCAAACCAAGTGGGGTATAGTATGGCGAAAGGACGAATTGCACAGCAATTGTCTATAGAAAGGTTTATAAGTTGGATAATTAACTATTAAAGAGTTCGTGTGTTAATCCACTTATATTCTAGAAAATTGGCATCCTGAAACCCTTCATGCTTGAATTAAAAGATAATTCAAGTGCTTAAAATAATTGGGAATCTAACGTTCACACATATAAAAGATCGGATGAAAAACATAGTGTGCATGGATAATTTTAAGCAGCAATGATCACGGCCAAAGGTGAGCCTAATTTTTAAGTTTGTCATGATCGTGGCCTATAGAGGGCACGAATGAGTACATAAGTGAGTTCTTCACTTATGTACATAAGGTCTGGCCTCTTATTACACACTCAAGTGAGACCATAAGGGCTCTAGAAGAGTTCTAGATTGAGAGAGAGGTATCAAGAGTCTTGTTCTTGTAATTTATGAAATTGTTGTCTGAACCTAAGTGCATGCATCAAGCTTCTTTATCTATCTTCTATCATTTTGAGCATCTACTGGAACTCATCTATTTTTGTGCTCAAATAACCCTTATACATTGTTTCCTCATCTTCTTTGTGTGTTGTTGGGTGATTAAGGAAGGGTTTGGTGTTTGCAATAACCCAAAAAAAGAGAAGAAACAAAAAAGGAGGAGAAACAAAAGGTAAAAGTTTTATATTTTATGTTCTTATATATATGTCTATGCATGCATGTATGATTCTATTTTTCCAGTTATCATGGTGTCGGAATCTAGATTATAGCACTTCCGCTGCATTCGCATGCATGTGATGCACGCATCTATGTCTAACCTAACAATAATATTAGAAATAGTTTTTAATTGGATTAAAATGTGTTATTTATATAATTTTGAAGAAGTAGTTTTTAAAATTATAGTAAGTAAAAGGCCAATTTATTCAAAATTATTCTCAAATAAATTTTGTTAAAGGACTCAAGATAATTGGAAATAGTTTTCAATTGATTTTGAAAATTATTTTAAGATTAAAACAAATTTCTATTTGACATAGGAATTTAATTCATTTATGAGTCAGTGGGTTATATCTAATTTACTTTTTCCAAGGAGTTGGAAATATTATTTTGGATTATAAATATCAATAACTTGAATCAAATAGAGCTTGATGTTTTATGCATATAATTTGATTATGCATACTTTATTGATATAGTTGATATATATTAGATGCATGATAAATTGTATGTTTTATATATGCGATATTTTACACGCAATTTTATATTTGGTAAGACAAATTAAGTTAAATCCCTTGTTAAAAATATTAAGTACACATTAAGAACATGATTGCTACCTTCTATTGTTATAAGAATAAACCAGAGTTCTATTTATTGTAGGCTTGTTGAGTAAACTTAAGGCCACTTTAACCCGAACATATTTGGTGGGCTCTACTTAACTAAATTTGTGTGATTTAGATGAGTAAAATCATAGTCACATGAATTTAGAGGTAAGGTTAGGAATAAAATATAAGATATGTTTTGGCAAGAGTGCTCACTTAACGGATCTCATAATCACATGAGATGTGATTGATAAATTATTTACCTAATTTAAGTTTAGTTGGTTTGTTGAGCAAACATAAGATCAACTATATTTGGATGAGATCATAGCCCACTAAAGATTTGAGTAATCTTTCTGGGGCTATTATTTTGAATAAAATGGTGGGAGTAACTAAATAACTAATTAAAGTCCTAATCTCATTTAGTAGTCATGGCATATAATTGATTGCATGTTTAGTACGGTTGAAAATAAAAGTTAGTGAACCAAATTTCTTAGACGTAGGATATGTTTCAGAAGAGTTCTCAAAGTTAGATAGAAAATTGTATGTCCATTATACAATTTTGCTATATACTTGTTGAGGATTTGATGACAACGTTTTAGAGATATGTCAAAATTGTTAGAGTAGTGCTCTAAAGTGTAATATCCTGTTTTCCCATACTAAGGGTTAGAACCCTAGATTTCTGTATATGAGAAAGATCATTGAGAAATAGGAAATGCATTACATTTACATGCATGCCACTAGCATAAGCATACACACACATGATTATTGATTTTTGTATACATTACAAAGACTGTACATGTATGATCGCAGGTTTTTGATATGAAAAAGCTTTAATAATTTAATCTCGATATTTCACAAGCACATTGGTCGTTTATGTAGTACCTATGGTATCGATCCCACTAGAAGCATTAATCTAATACTAAAATCTAAGGCTGAAAAAAAGTCCCAATAACTCAAAATGGTTAAAACTAAGCAAGAAATTATTTCAATCACGCAAGTAATTCCAAGAATCAAAATTGAAAATATAAACAACATTGCAGATGCAACACCCAATCAAGAATCAACCTAGGAACTACCAATTAAAAGAAAGGGAAATTTTATTTGACTTTAATGAAAACCTAACTGATTATGAATTTACCAGATTACTGGTTCTAAACATTTCAAGGGTTAATTACTCTCTCGTGTTATAACCACTAACCCTAATTCATAAACCCTAGTCAGATTATGGGAAATGCAATCTCTCAATTCACAATCTATCCAAAATCTAAACTAGATCTTAAGTTGTCCAAAAAACTACTGAACACCTATCCAAGATCTCCTTTTACACAAATTTACCACTTTGATTTAATACTTGTTCTATTAAATTATCTAACTCTCGTTAGCCCAATTTAATGATTTTTCATTCGATTCACCCTCTCAGTTTTTCACTGGATTATACAAGTGCATAATTTAAATCACAAGAAATATAATAAAAATACAATAATTAAATTTCATTAATATCAATGATAAAATATCCCGAAGGTGAGTTTAGACAATCCTCAACATTTAACAAATCTATCATCAACGGTTATCCTAAATTCTATACAATCATAAAATTGAAACTAAGCCGAAATATAGACTCAGAATGGATGATAAAGGCAGCAATGACTAGAAAACTCCTATTTTGGGAAGTACTTTGCATAGGCTTTTTCTCCGTGTCTCTCTTCCTTTGTTTCTTTCTCAATCTCTTAATAAAACTCTTTAGTGATTCAAAATTGTAGCTGATGCAAAGGCTTCCATGTTTTTGTCACAATCTTGGCACACGTGGGCCATTGTTTTGTCCTGAAAGTCTCTGAAACTTCTCCTTTCTTCGATGTTGACCTTGAAACACTAACAAACACATCAAGGTACCTTAAAAACATAATATCTAAGTTCAAAGACTTATACTAACCCATAAAAACACTCAAACACGTAAACTTACATAATTCTAATCTAAACACATATTAAACACTCAAATTAACACTTAATACATAACAAACTGAGCCCTAAAATATAATGCAATTAACACCTATCAACATCCCTACACTTAAACGATTGCTTGTACTTAAGCAAAAAAAACAACAAAAATATAGCAAACATATAACACACAACACAGTAATGAGGCAGTGGCTTCAACTTCATAAAATACATTGAATCTTAAACACAATCATTCAAGTTATATCAATTCATTAACATACAAAATCTGTGTTTAGGGGCTTTAAACTAAATATACAGATTAATCCAAATCCAATTGTTAATTTATTTACCCTTTTTAATTGCACACAAACATTAATAATTCTTTAGTCATTCAGACTCTGTAACTATTCCTAAGTCTGTTTTCATGAAAAGTCAAACTATTACAAGTTTAGTAGGTGTTTTATTAGATAGAGGTCTTGTCATTCTTGACTTCTTCTTTGCTATTTTTCTTAAAAGAAAAATTCTTATTTCCTTTTGCTTTCTTTTCCCACATCCTTCTGAGCTTTCTTGAAATGAAAGATAATTCATCATCATCTTCACTTAAATCTTGATCAAATTCACTGGTATCATCATTCTTGACTTCTTCTATCTTTAATACTTTTGACGAAGAGCTTCTATTTCTTTGAGTCTTGTGATTTTTCTAACCAACCTTTAATGCTATAGATTTGTCTCTTTTAGGTTTGTCTTCAGCATCCAGCTCTACTTCATGTATCTTCAAAGAACAAAGCAATTTATCTAGCTTTAGTTTACTCAAGTCCTTGGCTTCTTGTATTGCAGTGACTTTAGGTCTCCATCTTTTTGCCAGACTTCTGAGAATCTTCCTCACATGGTCCTGATTATCGTAGATTCTCCCAAGAGCTTTAGGTCCATTAACGATAGTTTGAAATCGTCCAAACAAATAATCAATAGACTCATCTTCTTTCATTTTAAACAGCTCTTACTGATGTACAAGAATACTGATCTTGGACTCTTTCACCTGGTTTACGCCTTTATGTGCGATGGATAGATTGTCCCACATCTCCTTTGCAGTTTCACATTTATGAAGTTTACCATACTCACTTCTGCTTAAAGCACAACTCAAAAAGAACTTGGCCTTTAAATTTAGTTGAAATCTAGCTTTGTGATCAGCTGACCATCTGTTATGAGGAATGGTATTTCCTTCATCATCTACTCGTATGTACGTTCCATTCTTGATGATGTCTAAAAGATAAATGTGTGTGGATTCTATGATGAGCCGCATCCTGTCCTTCCAATAATGATAATCTTCACCATTGAATGCAGGAGGTCTTGTGACGGAGGCACCTTCAGCTATAAAAACATGTAATTCAGCCATGGATCTTTTTCCTCACTTTGTAAAGGTGGTTTTCGGAAACTGATCCCTGATACCAATTGAGGTAAATCACATATTAACATAGAAATTGCGTACAATATATAATATATGTAAAAAGGGGGGTTGAATTATGTATTCTTTTCGCGAATATAAAATCTTTAATATTTTTGATAAGAACTTCTTTAACTTGTTAAAAGACTATCACAAAATTGTTATGAGTTAAATCGCAAACAACTTTTATATACTTATTTTAAGAAAAAAATAGAATAAATTGAGGGATAGAGGATAGACACTGCAATTTTATACTGGTTCACCCAAACCATGGGCTACGTCTAGTCCTCAGAATTCATCTGAGTATTCACTATACTTCAACAAATTACAAGTATTCTTTCTTTCTTCTCGAGCCTTTTTAGGTCTCTTACACCAAGTATTCTTTCAGCTATCTTAGCCTGTCTAGGCTTTTAGCCTTTCTTTCTCTCTCTAGAAAGATATTGTGAGCTATTGTTATAGTAGTTTAGCTCTCCAGTATCACACTACAGAATTTTCTTTTCTAAGTATACACTTGAACGCCCAAAAGTTATAGGATCAAAGGTTTCTCGAAAGGTTGTTTAATCTTTGACTTCGACTATTATTTATAGTCTAAGTCTCCAACTGCTTGTTTGAATCTTGATAACCTCTTCTTGAGTCTTGATAACCACTTCTTGATTCTTGACAACCACTATTTAGTTGAGTTCTGTAACTAGCTCCAACTAACTAACTGGTCGACGTTTTAACGTATCTTCTGCTTTGTATCGACTTTGTTTTCTTCTATGTCTTTACTTCTTCTGTGTTTCTACTTCTTCTGTGTCTCGATTCTTTTGTGTTTTTCTTTTGTGTCCTTTTTTCTTCTGTGTTTCTACTTCTTCTGTGTTTTTCTTCTGTGTTTCGCTTCTTCTGTGTTTCGTTTCTTCTGTAATTTTTCTTCGTCTGTATGTTTGCGCTTCTTCTGTTTTTTTCTTCTGTGTCTCGCTTCTTCTGTGTTTCTACTTCTTCTGTGCTTTTCTTCTGTACTTTTACTTCTTCCGTATGTTTGCGCTTCTTCTGTGTCCTTCTACTTCTTCTGTATCTTGCTTCTTCTGTGCTTCTACTTCTTCTGTACTTTGCTTCTGTGTCTTTCTTCTTCTATCTTTTGCTTCTTCTGTATTCTCCACTTCTTCTATATTTTTCTTTTATGTTTTGTACTTCTACACACTTAACACACTCATCAAACTAGTTCATTTATTTCTAGCATTATTATTATTTGATTGTCATCAAAATTAATTATCGTAAAGTACTCCTGACTTAACAACTTTCACCTATTTAAAGGGATTAGATTGTAAAAAAATTTGGATTCAAGTTTAAAGTGGATAATTTTAATTTACATCAAAATGTAAAAATGGAAAAAACAATAAGAGAAATAAAATGAATTTTTAGTAGAAAATTAGAAATAAAGTAAAGACTTTTATGTAAAAACATTAAAGGATCCTTAAAATAAGGTACTAAAATTTTCAGAAATGGTATTTTAAATTGTTTTAAACTTAATACAAAATATTAGATTTAGTCTAAATAATCTAATTGGGTCTAAAGCTTTTAAGCTCTAAGTTATTTAAAGAAAAGGATAGTAGGTTGAATGTCTATCGGAGAAGAAGTTCAAAATCTCTTGAAGGTATAAAAACTTAAATGATAAAGAAATTGCAACCTAATAGATCTACAACCCAACCTTAAAAGGATCAACAGAAACAAATGATGATCTTTTACTAATGGGCCTTCAGGCATTAGTCTTAAACAATTAACAGGAAGCAAGCAATAGATACTAAAAGTCTATGGATCCAAATTAAAATTAGAAGGAATAGTTAAAAAACAATCTTAATGGATATACATTTTCTTTTTATGCTTCCAAGATTTTTATTATCCCTTTTTCTTATCCATGTGCCGAGCAAGTTTTATATGAAAATAAAAGTCTCAATACTGCAATTATGTGAATTATATCTTATAGGGTCAAGGGTATTGTTCCCATGAGGACTATTGGACATCTAAACCACTTAAAAAGAACTTTGTCTAAGGTATTAAGAATTGATGTGAATTAAAACAAATAACTAAAATTAAAACAATTAACAAAAAACGTAAGAATTAGACAATTGAGCTGCTTATGAAATTAAGATTGATCATGTTTGAAGACTCAGCAACTATTCTATCGTTATTTTCTTTCCCGTTATCTTGTTGATTCAAATTGTGTTTTATCTTAGATATCCTAAAGTTTTGATCACCCTATCTCAAAATCTAATCAAGTAACCCTAATTAAAATTGATATTAATAGAGTTGTAATCTCTTAATGCACAAATCTTCAATTAACTTATTTAATTAGATTTGAAGCAATCCTATGGATAATTAATTTCACAATTAGGATCTCTCTTTAATTGATTATTAATCTAATAATTTTAGTTTTATTAAAACTCTTGTTACACACCTTAACACTGATGACTTTATTCAATCTCTATATTTTTTAACAAGTATATGCATGACAAATATCACATACATTCAGCAATGTTTTAAATTTTACAAGAAATAAGGTTCACAAAACAATTCTAGAATAATTCCTAAATATTGATTTAGAAACCCATAATCATGTTAAAAATCTTACAATTCCAAATACACATTCAAGACTATGAAAGAAGTTAAGGGAAAAGAGTAAAAACTGATTGATGTCTTGATCCGGAATATTGAAAATTCTCTTAATCTTTCTCTGATCTCTCCTTTTTGATCTACTTTGATGTAGTGACTTCTAACTTTTTGGGTGTTTTTAATGTTCTTTTATAGTTCTTGTAGATTTTAGGGTTGTGTGTAGGGTTTCCCCTCTTAATTCGGTTCCAAAAATAGGCCCAAACCCTTAAAACTTAAAAAACTCGCATGATCATGATCTGCGTGAATCCTCCTTTTCTATAATTATTGTGCATGGTTTCGCGATCATGACAGAGAACTATTGAATGTTCCTTAGCTTTTCTATACACTATCATGCATGCTAAATGCATCTAACATCTTCTCCATTCTTCAATTTCTTATTTCCAAACACTCACAAACATAGTAAACACCTCTTGAGACATAAAATTAAGATTAAATTCTTACTCCAACCAATCACACACTTTGAACACATACAAACAACAACAATAACATAATTCTAAGATTATACTCGTGAGAAAAATATAAGAAATACTTAAAACACAATTAAACACATAGAAAATTATATGATAATCTACACCTATCCCTATGCATCATCAACAAGTAACATAGTGAGTTTGTTGGCTTAACCTCAAACTTTCTCATGTTCTAGAGAATTTTTTCCTTCTTTTGTAAGGCTATTTGGCTTTTCCATAACCCTAAATTATGGTCTCAAGAGTCTTTGATATTCCACATTAACAAATCTTATCAAAACTCAAATGTCTTCAAAGCTTATCTCGTTGGGTTTGACACTTAACTCTTTCATCAACTTGAGAACCTACAAACAGATAATGGTTTAAGGTTTTATAATATCAAAGGCAAACCAAGATCTGGTATAAAAAGAAGCCAGAGGAACTATGATAGTAGAGGAAAAAACAAGTTCTTTAATTATGTCTAACTAGTAGAAAACCCATAATAAACTCTCGAGATTTAATTTCACAACCACATAAACCTATAATAAACTCTTCATATTTACTACCATAACCATATAACTTATTAGGAAAATAGGTTAATCTAAACAGTAACCCCATAAACTCTAATCATTTAACTTATGCTATATTATCTTTAATTATGTACAACTATTAGTTTACATATGAATCAGAATTACAATAATTATGGATTGCAATCTTGATTTTGTCAATGAATCCATACATGAATAATTAAATACACCTATCTAAATCATTCATACAAGAATCCCAAACTTTAAACATAGAATAATATTCTTAATTCTAAAATCTTGAACAACATCACTAAGATTGATCAATGCCCAAATATGTTCATCATTCTTGATATCTACTTTGAAATAGAAAGAAGTAGTTTAACTGCTCATGGCTCTCAAAAGGGCAAGGAAACTGCCTCCTTTTTTGTCTTTAATTAGTACATACCCGATTTGGCCTCTTAATTTCTCTTTACACTAAAAAAATTAAAGATTTGTGATTATAAATGATCAACTTCAAAGACATATAGTGACTGTGTATGTCAATTTTTTAGAAATTTCAGAGTTACATATTCATATGTAGAAACACAGTCAAGATACATGATCATATAACTCACTTATATGGTTGTATAAGTCTCCATGGAGGCATGTAGCTTATGGGGATGATTGAAATAGCATCTTCAAGTTTGTAAAAATTTCCAATGAGTTACATGTTATTACAGGCAGCTTTGTAAATCACAATGACCCCAATTCTTCAATTTTTTAATCCCTTTTTCACCTTAACTCATCTCCTTTTTTCTTGATGAAGGCTAATAAGATCAAACGTCAATGGAACAACACTAATGATGTGAATTTAGCTCATTTTGGTTCTTATTTGGCCCCAACTTATACCTAAAATAAAATATGAATCAAAATTAATATATTAGGCACATCATAAACATTAATTACTAAGTATTAAGGAATAAGTAGATAATAAATCAAGCATTAATTGATTCATCATATGTCAAATCACTATCACTTTCATATAAATTAGGTCTAGATGTTACCTCTTAATTGTCCATAGTAGTAGGATATAAATAATCTATCTTTTCTTCCAAATTTTCACTTTTAGATTCACTTGCTTCATCCTAATTTGATAATTTAAGTGCTTTTTTATTGTCCTTCTTCTTCTTTTTCTTCTTCATATAGTTTCTCTCATACTTGTAATTATCTTTGAGTCTAGTACATTAGGATATGGCCAAGTTTTCCATATTAAAAGTAAATAATGTTAGAGAAATTATGCTTTAAATCACTTTTACCTTCCTTTAAATTCCTTTCTTTTAGGGAATTTCTACTAAAGTCCTTAATTTTCTAGTAAGTAAGACAATTTCTTATTCTTTACTTTCACAAATTTATGTCTCTTCCTCTTTGTACAATTCTTCTTTTCAGGCTTTAAATGCTAAATTCCTTTTCTTTGGAAGCATCATTTCTTCTTACATGTTTTAAAGCCTCATTTTGTATATGAGGAGAGATATAAATAGTTCCTCTAATATTATCATTCTTAGATGCTTGGCTTCTTGTATGGCCATCACTTTAGATTCCTATGTCTTCAAAAGTGATTTAAGAAACTTTCTTATCACCTCAAAGTTAATATAGGTCTTTCTTATACCTTTGAGAGCCTAATAATATCAATAAATCTAGTATACATGCTATATATGATTTCACCATGCTTCATTTGAAATAATTCATATTGATGCATTAGCATGCCTATTTTGTTCTCCTTATCTTGATTTGTGACCTCGTGTGTGGCTTCTAAACCTTGTCAAATTTCGTAAGTCATTTCATATATAAAGACCCTATTAAATGCATTTCTTCTTAATGCAAAAAAATGATGTGTATGGCCTTACTATTTGGGGAAACTAATCTTTTGCTTTAAGGTTCCTATTCTTCATTAATTTAGGTATCTTTTTGTTATTTATAATTTTCATTAGAATAAAAGGACCATTTGAAACCATTTCTTATAAGTTTTTACTTTCATCCATTAAGAAGAATCTCATCTTAGTTTTCTAATAAAGGTAATAATTTCCATTAAAGAAAGGTGTTATACTATTATGTTCTCCCTTTTGGTTGAACAATAATGATGGTCCTAAATATGCCATTATGAGCTTTGCTATTGGATTTGTTAGAAATGCTAACCTACTAAAGTCGCTCTGACACCACTTGTTTATACCTAATGGCACCTAAAAGGTGGGTGAATTGAAAATTTTAAAAACTTTTCTTGTCAATGTACTAAATTAACAATAATCAATGTAAATAAGGATGGGGAAATTACTTAATGTAAATAAATTAAGCAATTGAACAATAACTTAAAAAAAGGATAGGGAAGAAAGAATGCAAGCTGATTTATAATAGTTTGGTAAGCAACCTTCCTTTTATCCACTCCCAAGGCTATTCTTGGAATTCCATTATAATTCTTCTTTTATGGCAAAGTAACCTTTATACAATCTTTCTCAATAAAGAAGGTCTCTTTTGACAAAATTCTTCTAAGGTGAAGAAGAACTTCAGTCAAACTTGGATCACCCCCAAATATAAGAATATATGCTTAAAAATATTATAACCCAAAATTTCTCACTTTATCACTAGATAACTTCAAAATGGCTCGCTAATATAAACGTATGAGATGATGCTCAAATCATTGAAAAAAACTTTAAAATGTGCCTATACAACAGCCGAAACCTTCTTCATACTAAAACCAATGAGAAAAATATATTTATAACATTTTGGGACCCTTCCTAGCCATCAACACTAAGAAATATTTCAACGGCTATATGCAGAGCATTAGTTGACTAATATTCATTAAAGTCACTAGAATCACTATCCATTGTAGCACTAGTCAATTTTTAGGCATACTAATAAATCCATATATCAATTAATGGTATAGTAAATACATTGTACATTAAATTTAATAACTTTAACCTATATGTGTCGACCACTAACCTATACAAGTTGACTAATCACCCTAAAAATATGATTTTAACAACTTTGAATGCTTAAAAACTATTTTTAAATCCAATTATGATTCAAACAATTCCCAAATTATTTCCTAAAGAGTGTTTAAAATATCAAGAGTTTTTCTATTAAAAAAGCTTAAATGCCTCTTAATGAATGTAAAGAATTGTGTAATGAAAAAATTTATATTATGGCGAGCCTTTTAGAGCATAAAATTAACAACGTGAGACTACAAATAATATTCAAAACTAGATAATTACCTAAGTAAGCCTTGATTTTCTCTTATTCTTGGTTCAATCTTCATTTTCACGATTATAACCTTCAACTTCTTCCAATCTACTTCAAAAGCTATCTTTTTCAGCTTATGACTTTGTTTCATTCTTATATTACCTTTCGTTAAAATAATAAACTAATTATTAGTAATTATATCTTGTTATCATCAAAGCATCAATTATAACCTCCCTTATTTGATCAAGCAAGTTTTAGAATCATCCAATTATGCAGATATTTGCAAAATAAAGGAAATTATAGCATAATAGAGTGATAATAAATGCTCACAGGCTTTAGAACTTAAAAATATAGGCTCATGTGTATTTGCACTTTCAGTCAGATCGATAATTAAAACATTTATCCATAATATGTCAAGTAAAAGTCCATCTAATGCTTTCATCCTTTCACATTCTAGTTTAATTCCATGATGCACAATAACTAAAATGTATCTTGATAAGAATAGATAAATTAGAGATATCTATAAAAAATTATCAATGAATAAAAATTAAAAGATGCTTGAGTCATAATTAGTTACATATTATAACCATAATACCTACTCCCCATACCTAAAGATGTACATTATCCTTAATATACACAATGAAGCCCAAAAAAATACAAAATTAATCAACAAGAGTAGAAGGTAAAGTGAACTAATAATTCCCTATTTTATAATCTAGAAGTTTGCATTCATGGTGTGAATTCCATCCATTATCATTCTTGCAAAAATAAGTAAAACAAAATAAAGAATCAAAAAGTAGTAAGAAAATAAAAGAAACATATTCTAAGTATATCTATGGAAAAGAAACTATAGTTTACTATATTCACATTGAACAAATAAGAAAAAACAATGTAATATTATTTTAGTAAAGCTATTCTAAATATTAAGAAAAAAATACATTAAAAACAAAAATCAAACATAAAAGAGTAAAAAATCCCCTATCAAACATATTAAGACTTCTAAACAATCAGAGTGACTATAATAGGTAAAAGGTCTAATATGTGGTCATCCGATTGCTTGTGATTTGCATATATAAAGAGATCCATCTATATGATAGGTGCGTATAGGTCTCAAGTGTCTTAGGATGTTACCTCTGTAGTAGTTGGAGCATTCATCTGTTGAGGAGTTAGTGATGATGTACTAACTATCGTTGGTGGAAGTGCTACACACTTAAGTTTCCTACTGTCTATATAAGCTCCTCCTCCACCCATCAATCCTACAACTCTAACCATACTATGGGCTCAACCAAACTATGTTATCCCTATCAAATAGTGCACTGCATTCTTAAAATTTTCCTTATGTATCTCTCTAATTGTGTGATCTTTAAGTTATTCCCAATATGGGATATAGAAGACTAACTAGGGTTGTCTATATTAATAAAGGAGTTATCCTAATGCTTGGGTACTACTAAAGGCTATTTATAAGATCCAGTATGGTCTACTTCTCTCATATATCAGAGCTACCCCTTTTTGGTCCATCTGGAGCTAAAAACTCCTAAGGTCCCACTAGAATATAAAATGGTCCCTATTGAACTAGCCTTTTCCAAACTATCCCCATCTTTCTCGATGTTTTGAGGGTGATAGCACCATTTGATATGCTAGTGTCATCCTAGGTAGTTGTTGTAGTATTTCCATGCCTTGGCTTAATCTAGTAGCATATAGACCCATGATAAAAAATCTTATTCTTGATTCATATGCTTGATGCTTAAAGAACCAGGCTAAGAAGTATCTGATGTGGATGGGGACCCTTTCTATAATGCCATTAGAACATATCCACATTTATCCCCACTCTAGTGTTGCCTCCTCTCTCATTGATCATTTGGATAATTGATGTATACACTGTTAGGTTTTGATTATGAATCACATATTAAAAAATATGTAGCTAAAAATAAAACAAAAAATAGAAAATATAGAATGAAATATGTTCCATTAGATATAGTAAAAAATGAACTTAAGATATATACCTTACAAACTCCTTCATTCTTCATTGTCTTCACCTCTTCAGGTTGTTGTAAACCACAACAACCAAATGAGGGCATCTCTAATGATTTCCATATGAAGAACAAAGCCTAAAACCTCTTAAGAGAATGGTTAGAACATACATAAAGTGTTAGCTTTGATGTATGTTCTTGAGAGAATAGTTTACAAAATAAGTGTTTGTAAGATGAACTCTTCACATTTTTCACTAGTTTTTTTGAAATGCAACACATGAAAATGAGTGAGTTTCTGCCAACTTTTAGCCTGCTCTAACCCCCATCATGAATGGAGGAATAATGGGAATTAAGTGGAGCGGCTTGAAACGTTTGTTGAAAATTTAGAAGTTTTTTAGACTAGCAGCTATGCAATACTTTCTTTCTTTCTTTCCTTTTTAACATTTCTTATCAGGATTTATTAGGATCATCTTGTGATACAATCCCGAACATTCTCTCATATCTTGGATCACTATCCAAACCCATTTTACTTATTCTTCACATCTCCAACACATTAGGTTCTAAGTTATGTTGGCCATTTGAATTAACACTAAATTTGAGCAAGTTATGAGCGGTATCTAACAACACATTATGACCCCAAATTGACCGAAAAGTTAGTAGTTTAGCCATGAACCCTTTCATAGACAATGTTCCCATACAATTCATACTTTCACCATCTACACCCCACTTGGTTCAGAGTATGGTTAAAAGGTCAACTCCACTACACTGACTATGTCACATCTAGCCTAAGTGATGTTAGTTCTTGTCCCTGGACTCATTACTCAATTAGATATGTCACTAAAGATTATCTTCATGACATTTCCACTCTGGCTAGAGATTCCTGAGTAATGACCTTGACAAAAGGTCATGGGTATCATCTCCTTCTATTAAGAGTAGTGAATCCTTTGATAGCTACTCAATTACCTTCGAATGCCTTAAGTTGTACCCAATCACCACCCTATGAGTAACCTCTGAGAGACAATAAGGAATGGAGTCAAGTACAAGATCAGTATGTAAGATATCCTTGAGCACCTCAAGTATAAAGATATTTGCACCATTGCTATGATGAGACTATCATTGAAAATAAAATAGATTATCCATATGATTGTCTCATAGCATGTCATCCATTATACTTACTACTTTTAGTAATCATCCGCATGTTAACTCTAAACAACTTATGTTCACAGCTTATACGATCCACTGCTTGATAGGAGTACAACATGTGCTAGTTTGTGCGGAATAGTAATTTCCCATCTCATTAATCCTGTAACTATCGATAATTTAGATACTAACATAATTACACATGATAAGAATCTCATTATCGTGATCTCATCATGATTTCTTTCATGTTTGTAATATATCAAAGAATTCATTAATTCGAGCTAAGATCATTATCAATTCATAAAGAACATGAACATCAAATTAACGAAAATGCCTTTTATTAATCATAAAGATTTGCATAATAAGTGCTAAAGATGATTTCCTTTAGAGCACTTCTTTAACATACACGTATCTTATGTAGGGGTTATCAACTATGAGGCCTTGGACTTTGCAATTTGTAAGACCACTCTTAACTAATTTCAATCTTAGTAGAAAATGCACAGTTAATATAAAGTAATCGTTATACTATGCATTTCTCTGAGCATTCAAAATTGTAATGTTTTGTTGACATCCTAATTGTGGTGTCACTTTTCTATAGTGAACGTGGTGAGCAAATCCAAAGTTAACTCTCTGTAAGTGGTTTCCTTGATCTCGAAGAAGCAATCCCATCCACAAACACTGATCAACTATGGAACTACTTCACTATGTCTAGCCTATTCAAGCACCACCTAAATAATGTTTTAGCTATCAGAGTAAGGCTTTAACCTCTGTCCCTTAAACTTCATGATGTAAGTTAGCACTATGAAATGAATCATAACATGCACAACTAGTTATTAAAGTGGTTGTTACAATGTACCCTAATCCTTTGCCTTTTCTTTGGAACCTTTGTTTCTCACCTTAAATGTGGTAACTTTGGTCTCTTCATCATTACCTGAAATATTGTAACACCCCATTACCCTTGGGTACGCACCGGGACGCCCGTAAGTCATTTCGACACATATCCTAAGATAAGGGAGCACTACGTGCAATCACTACAATACTCCACATGGCATCACATACAATTAAATAATAAAAGCTTTAACTGAAAATCACAAGATTTTTAAAGACAAAATCTTCCTCTTTTCATTACTCAAAAACAACAGTTTATACACCAAATGTACAGCCTGTACATACAGACAACCCTAATACAGATACTATGAAAGAGGAAGAAATACAACTCCTAACTAGGTCATCCCAAAAT
>JANZXR010362572.1:7737-20323 GCA_027575705.1 Erythroxylum echinodendron
ACATTTGCAAGCTACATCAACTACAAACTCACAGGGATAATTTTTATCTCATTCAACTCCCTTCAAATTTTTAAAAACTTGAGATTTGATCTAGGATTAGATAGTGTAAGACCTATAATTTCTATTACTTTAGTTTATGTTTGGTTAGATGTAAAGTTTTTAATGGTATGGAATCATTTATAATGTAATGGAATGTAAATAGATGTAATATTAGAAATTTGTTGTTTGGGAGGGATGGAATGGTTCATAATGTAATATACTGAAATGTTATTTAGAAGATGGATGGAATGTAACGTAATGTATGTATAATAATAAATGACTATTATACCCTTATATAACAAAACATATGCTAACGTTACACACTTTCGATTGCTCGAAAAAGTAAAAGCTACAAAGCACCGCCTCCTTTCATCCCCGTCTCCTCCATCAAACAAACCTTCACCATTTTACCGACCATTGTGCCATATCTTTGTTAGGGAAATTACCAAAACCACAAATCAACAATAGCAAGAGAAATAAAGTGCAAGAAACTAAATCAACGAACATGCAATTTACATTAAAAAACCCTCTCAACTAGGAGAAAAGCCATAATTTAGATATCCATGGGCTAAAATCAATCCACTATAATGATCAAGAGTACAATCGGCAACCAACAACAATAATCTGAACGACGAGTAAAATTTTCTCTAGGTTATAGTATAAATTGAAAACCTTAATCAATTTAGTACTCTATATAAACCCAAGCGATACCAACATCGAATACCTATCGATGATGATCCACTTCCTTTTGATTATCTCATAAAATAATTGCCTTCCCATACACCTCAATTTTGGTTTTTACGGCAATACAACTCACAAAGGAAAAAGGGTAAACCCTATTTTATCTTATCAAAAATTGGCCTCTCCAATAAGCCACCAAAACCTACCACCTATGGGCCAATCAAAGAACTCTTTACTTAGTACACCACCACTTGTAAGTAAAATAAAGCCCACCCTTACAAAACTCACATAGCTTGTATTTAGGGAGATACCTAACAGTCTTCTTAATTATCAAGGGAGTGTTTGAACAGAGCTCTAGTGTTTTACACTATACTTACTTCGTCTTTCGAGAATCAAGATTTCCAAAACGTTGTTCTTTACATTATTTAATTATCTATATGTTTTGGAAGTTCTTGTGTTTGTTATGGTGAATGAAGAGGTTGCTTAAGCAATTCTTTTCCCTATCGATTGCCTGTTGCTTGTAATTGCTAATGTTGAATTAGAGAAATGAATGTCAGATTGAGATATTGATTTCTTATCATTATGCTCCAAATTTTCTGCGACATTGCAAAAGGGTAAAATCTAACTTCTTCGAGTTTAGTTTTTTAAGTTCCATGTATTCATGAGAAGTTGATCTCATAGTATCAGACTTGTGGAAAGAATTTTCCAATGCAGATTTAGCTAGAAATGTTCTCTTTCTTTAGTATTTTTTTATTTGAAAGAATAGCATTAAATTTTGTTGAGCCATTGCAATATATACGCACATGTTTTATTCAGTCATATCACTGCAGTTGGTGAAGTTGAAAGCTTTTAATAAGTTTAAGAATACATCAGAGGTAGTAACCAAGATAATTGATAACACACCTAGCAAAGGTCTTCGAAAGTTCTTGCGTGCTCACTGTGATGGGGAATCTTTGGTTGTTGTGGAAGAGGCCAATTCGTGCTCCAATATCCAGATCTATCGAAGGGTTTGGTTGGAGAGGAGAATATAACGATGGAAAGGAAGAAGATGAAGTTGAGGCTAAAGCTGAGGAAGAAAAAGAGGATGATTATGAGAGAGTCAAGGGGGCATAACTAAGTGGGGAGTTTCACATCAATTAAGGGTTAATCTAACTTTGCATAGATTATCTGCAGATTTAACTTCTTGGCATCTATGGTGTGGTTTCTTTAACATGTATAAAATGTTGTAATTGTTACGTTGTGGTTATTAAATAATCGATTGTATATTGTATAATTATGATAATAAAGAAAATATACTCTTCAGTTTTGGTCTAAAATTCTTTTGTTTATATGAATCAAGCCTAGAGCCATGAGGTCTAGGTTGAATCAAGAATTATAGTTCTTACAAGTTCTTAGTGCTTACTAGTCTTTTCTATTATTTTCTATTTTTTCTCTTAAGCAACAAACTAAGCAAATAACCAGATAAACTATAAAAGGATAACAAAGTATTAGTCGGTTAAGCTATAGGGTAGTAGGTTTAGTTAACAACAAAACAGTAAAACTCAAAGAAATAATGTAACAAATGAAGAACAAAATAAGCAAACAAGGCTTAGATGATGGACTAAACTTGCTTCATATTACTAATGAACGATTATAGAGTATCAGTGGTCTCCTGCACCCTCTTAAGCTTCCAGCATTAGCTCTCGCCTTATGCTCCTATTTGGTTCTCACCCAGAAGGTTGAATTCTCACGCTATTCCCACCTCTCTGCTACTCTTTTTCTTCAACTGACTCTCTCTATGTTTTCTCCTCTCTTCTCCCCTTCTTTCTTTCTCTCTGTTTTCTGTCTCACAGTCTGCTCAGTGTTGAATGTAGAATGATGATAATAGAATGTATACTACTAGCCTCCATGCCCCTTCAACTTACAAATGCCACATAATTAGATGATGATTAAAGGAAATGTTGTTCGATTATATAGGTAAGTTACAGTTGTGACTCATCATATCACAACCATGGCTTGGGCATGGTAGTGACCATGTTAGTGACATGAATGCAAATTCTATTTATCATGCAATTAACGTGTGTATCATGCAATTAACATAAATGACCATGCAATTAACGTGTCACACCCATTTTTATGCACAATTCTTCTTATCTTAGGTCATGCCATCTTTCATTCTTTCATGTATAAATCTCCTCCTAGTTTTTCATGCCACATTCACAAAATAATCCAATTAAGATTCATACAACTTCGAGCCATTTTCACTCAATTCATATCAAATTTGAATTAAATCGCAACCAAATTGAAGATATGAAAGCAAGCAAAGTCAAATAGATTTAAACACAACAATTACCCCACACTTAAACTATGTCTGTCCCTAAGCAAAACAAAAACACCTAGACTATAAAAGCACAAACAATGAAAACAAATGATTTTTCGAATTAATAATTAAAGATATCAGTGATCAATTCAACAAATACAACTTAAGAACTTAAAACTCATAACACTCCATGAACAGATTATTCTCCATATGCTTAGTCAAAATTAATAAGTACTTCAACTCAAAGACCATTAATAAGTATGATAGACACTCACTCCAGTTTCCATCCCCTTAAGCATTCAATGTTAGTATACATTAACCCATTATTCATTTTGTGAAAGGAATACACCATAGGCTTGCTTACTACTCCAATCTACGCCACTCATATCAAACACAAACATCAATTCGAAGGTCTTTATTTTGGTTATAATGGGGTCGGGCTAAGGGTAGGAAAAAGGAAAATTAAAGTTTAAAACCACAGAACAAATTAAGCTTTTAAAATAATAAAGAGAAATGAATCATAAAACACTCAATGCTCTCCCCTCAGTTACAAGCTTAGCACTCCCCTTTTTATTTCTCTCCTATTTCTTTTCATTTTTACTTATCTTCTCTCCCTTCCTTTTCCTTTCTATTTCTCTTTTTTACCATTTTTTCTTTCTTTTGATTTGATTTTTTTAATTTTTAAAAAATATATGCATAAATCTTTTTAATTTATTTATTTAGAAAGAAATCAAGTTTAGAAGAGGAAAAATATAGAGGAGAGATGCAATTTATTACAACCCTACCCATGCCTAACTTAAAAGCCAATTATATGCTATAATTCCCCACATTTATCCCCTGAACCCGATCATACCCTTTCAAATGCTCAACTTGCCCTTATGGTAAGTGTAATGAAAAGGATAAACAATTAATTCAAGGCTTATATTTTGGGTTTAAAGAAAGAAAAGGTTTCATTTAAGCTCAAAGGGGCTCACTAAAGGTGACATTATGGTGGTTTTTTTGAGCTAAGGAGGTAAATCCTAATTGCCTTCATCATTTCAACATTTACATAAGATTACATGATCTCAACTAGAATTTACAAGCAAGTTCTAGAGTTCCCTATTCATGAAAGAGCACTCTCAGCAAATAATACTTGAATTTGGTGTTGAATATTTCAAAAGACTCAAATTCTTACTAAAGAAAAATGGCATTCATCTATTATAATAAAGTAATGTCCTTTTAATCAAAATCCAAGTTAATCAGTCTAAGCATGCAAGTATACTCATTCACCCATATTATTCCTTTCTAATTTGATCGAGTTCATTTAATGACCATGCATCTCTAACTATTAAATGGGAAAACAAATATATAACACACAACAAATTTTACTTTTTAAACCATTTTTGTACTACTACCCCCACATTTAAATATCTATTTATCCCTAATGTGCTCGAAAATAAAAGAGGGATATAAGACACAAAATAACAAAAACATTAATAAGCATTAAAATTAAAAGAAATTAAATTAAGAAGCAGTAAAAATAATAAAAAGATAAAGATAAAATACTGAGATTGGGGGTAGAGGTTGTCTGAAGTAATCATTTAGATTGGCCAATGTCTTGATCTCTACTAGGATAGTTGCAATGTTGTAAAGTCTTGCATTTGTTTGCCGTTTAAACGCTATCATTTGGTTCAACAGAAATTGGTATTCCACATAACTAGTTAAAGTAGTCAGGAGCATGGCTTGAGGTGGCGAAGCATTGTCTTCTTATATAGCTGCAACTTTTACGATGTGAGTGCGCTTACTACTTGAAGCTTCTTCCGTGTAATCAATGTCGAGAACATAACAATCACCTTGTCTCTTGACAATCTTCATAAACACTAAGGATTGCAAGGCTAGACTAGAGTTGCTTGAAACTTACTACATCCTTGTTCTCCCAGTTAGTACTTCGAGATGTTTCGCAATTCAAGTCACGAATGCTTTACTACTATTTTGTTATCTTTAGCTTTAGCTACATCATTTAAATGCATACTTAACCACATACCAATATTAAAGTGATTACTTAATCACATACTAGTATTAAAGTGATTACTTACCATGCACCATACACTATAAAACAAACAATTCAACTTTAAAAATCGCACTTTGGCTATCTTCCCTATCTAATAAAGTAGTAGTTAGAAATTTATGAAGATAGGAAAGGTGGGGTCTATTAAGGCAGACAATTTGGACTGACTTGGTGAAAACACCGTCTTAGAATTAGATATTTCAATCAAAAATTCTCTAGCCTTAAAATCGTCACGATAGCAATATAAGTCACTATATGGAAATCCAAAAATATTATTGAACACATCTAAAGTAATCACATGCGTCATATTCATCAATCTAGATGTTAGACTACTCACAATGCTAGTATGATCAAGGATCACTTGTAAAGTACTCAAAAATTCCAAATTTAATTCCATATGTGAATTTTTCAAAATTCAGAAAATCTATCTCATCCTACGCTACACAATAATTCATTAACTCAGTCAGCTATTCATAATTCAACAATAGCTCTAGAATCAACAAATCTATTAGGAATAATTTGACGGTTTTTAAGAATTGCATACTTTTTTTGGCTCTCCTGAATATGAAATTGAAGGCAAGAGATACGTGAAGTTAGCGTATCATGTGATGAAGAGGTTGAAGCTATTGGGAGTCTCATTTGACGCATATCTGTTGGTTGATAGTGTGGGTGCAGCTAGCTGGGTTGTGTTAAAGATCATAGTTATGCATTGTGAACGCACGATTGTGCGTTGGGAAGGCACAGTTGTGCATGCAGTTTAGGTAAGGAGTGGTTTGGTAAGCAACTGACTGCTGCTGGAGAATGGAGCTATGCAACTGATGCTGGAGTTTGCAAAGGGAGGGAAATCATGGAAGCTCACAAATTTACATGCCTAATCATTTGCAAAGGGAGAGAAATCTTCAAGGAAATCATATGTCCATCTTCGAATTATTCCAATTGTAATGTATTTTAAGAAAATGATAGCCCTACGAATTATCCTACTTACAACATGTTGTTATCCTAGTGCATCTGAAGTTTTTAAATAAGTGTTTTCTTTAACTTTTTTATGTAATCTTTATTGTGAAACTGAAAATAAATAGTAGGAAAGGAGAGGAAGAACTAACATAAGGTTTTACAGTTGTAAAACCTAATTAGTGTTGCATCTTTATTAATGTTTTATGCAAGTTACATAATACTATAAATATTTTATCATAACTATAGTTGAATACTTACATTAAAAAACACCTGAACATATGTACAAATACACATTACTTCTCCCTTATCATTCATATTCACACGCAAATCCCTGTACATGTTATTAATGAGACCTGGAGGTGCAGCAATGACCTGGAGATAGTTTGCTAACAAATTATTAGTCCAATAGAGAAGATATGTAGCAAGTGGCAGAAGGTGGAAAGGCTATCAGAGAAGACAATGGAAGAAGAATGAGAAGATGATAGTTTGATGATGATAAGGAGAGCATTATGGCAATAAATGGTAACTATAACATCCTAGCCATAAACAACTTCCTTGATTGAAGCTTATGGGCTTCTGCTACCTTGTTAACATCCAGTAAGAACTCACTGATAACATCTATAATTTCTTTAATGTCTGCACTGCTTTTATGGAGCTCATTTCTCACTTAGATTGTCACACCTGTGACCACGTAAGTCACGAGTGTGACAATGAGTCACACTCTTTGTAACAGGCAAGCTAATCCTTTTGCAAGAAACTATGACATCTTATATTAGGTATATAGATTAAGATGCAAAGGCAACAGTAAAACATGTAACACAACATCAAAATATTTATTATGTGCATTGAAAATATTATAAATGATCAAGGTTAGAATAAACAAAAATTGAGTCTTCATTTAGTTCCCTTAATTACATCCAAATTGAATGGCTTCATGCTCAATTCCATCCGCAAAATATCTAACCAAAATATACGAGAGGGACATGGGACCTAACATACTAAATTTTATTATGCAAAAGACACCTAAGATATAGTAACAATGACAGTATCATCTAATATTCCTTGAAAGAAATCATAAACTCCAACATATTCTTACATATATTGATTGATGCACCAAGTAATGCCCTCACCTTATTAGGCCTACGAATAAGTAAAATATAACTTTCATACAAGTTTAAAGCTTCCAGTCCTAACTCCACCAAATGATTATATAGTTCTTCTTCTTAAATGTGAAGTGGTTTATCCAACAGTGAGGTAGATTTTATAATGGCTTCAACAATTGTCTTAAGTCCATCTTTGACGACATCTTCACCATCATCAGAGGATGCCCTATTTTTCCTTTTCCCAAATGTTTCTATATTTGCATTTTGAAACTAAGCTAGAATTCCTATTGGAGCTTCAATACGATCATCATTCATCATTACATTATCTTCAAAACTTGAACTCATTGTGAATCACCATATCAGTGTCATCCATGGTGTTCGAAAATCCACTATCGATAGAAATGGTGCGCCAATTTCTTATCTCATGTGCTATTTTAGCATGCTTTCTAGTTGCTCTATCACATCCATAAGTCTCTACCAACTTTTTATAGTTATGAAAAGGTTTCTGTCTCCACTAAGCGGTTTCTGGTTTAGCCTGTTACAAAAACAAGTTCGTGAATCAACCAAATCATAGCATATATCATATTTTCTTCCAACTAAATAATAAACAAGTTCACCTAGATCAAGCTCTCCTATACTTCTGGCTTAGCACTCCATATATTTGTTAAAGGACTCCATACAAATCCACTACCTCCATTTGAAAATAAATCAAAACACTTACTCCACTTGTTCTGATTTGTTATTTTTTCCTTATCGATTTCTTTATTAGGAAAATTTCCCTTTATTTAAGCTTTAATTATGTCAAGTGCATGCATTATGAAAGTCCCACCAACTCGATTGCCTTGTCGATGTTGGTGTAAGTATGGATCAACCAAGGCATCATTTATAGCTTGATTCCAAATTCACGACTCTCTTCGGGGTGGCATTCTGTATGTTACAAATTTAACTACAAATTCTAAATTTTATATCTAAAGCATATACAATATTGACGCTTCAAATATTTCAAATAATATAAAAAGCAAGAACAGTAAAAAAATAGTGAAAATAATGAAAAAGAATTACAAAGAGACAATTGCATGTTAAAGCATTAACAACACTAATAAACAACATCATATTTAGATAAAAGTAGCCAATAAATGTTTTTAAAGCAATATAAAATCATAGAAGACATAAATTTATTATAATGCAGCAATATCTATCTTAAAGTGTAATCAGGCCATATATGAGTAGCCATGTCATCTATGATTTCCCCACGGTGTCCATCATCTTTATTATCATTTTCAGACCAATCTTGGTTATCATTTTCCTCTCCATCATACATTTCATTAAGGAATGGATCATCTAGATCTGCACCAATTAAGAAATTGTGTAGAATGACACAAGTCATAATGTCATAAGACGGTTTCATAGTGGATGCTATAATAGGGAATTTTTTTTTCAATAAATCAAATGCCCTTTTGATAACATCATGCAACGATGAATGTTGATGATTGAAGAATTCATAAGCATTTTGTGGAGGATTCCTTAAATATTCTTTAAGTGATGTCATTCCCTTCTATATAGTGTAATAAGTCCACTTCTCAACATGAATCTAGCATCAAAAAATTAGTAATTTCCTATAATGGATAAAACTATGTCAAAATGTAATTCATAAAATTTATTAATTAATAATATTTATGCCCTATTAAGTGAGTATTGTCTGGTTAGTGCACTTTCAATAATCCATGAATCCGATGTTGTTCCTTCCTACCCAACAAATACATATGTGAACTTCATATCAAAAGAGAAAGCACAAAACACATTTTGTGTTGGATAATCCTTTCTCCCACAATGCCTAGGAGCATCTTGAGCAGGTACTTTCATATGGATATTTATACCATTAATTGCACTAACACAATCTTGACATTGAACTATATTATTATCAAACGTTATGTGTGTTTAATATAATTATACTAATTTAAGAAAAGAAAATCATCTTTAAGAATGGGTAGAATTTACTACTGTTCAATATTTCCAATGGGGTTTCTAATTCGTCAGGTTGTTATAGAAAGATATCTTCTAGCTGTATAACTGCTTTCAAAATGCTATGAAAATGACGACTTACAATTTCCCCAGATCGACTCCAAAAAAATGCAATTTCCCAATTGATAACGTTATTTGTTAATATGTTTAGAAACTTTGCTACTTGTTCTTTAACAGTTACGTTCACAGTGGGTCGAACTACACCTTTTCCAACTAATAAATCACATAATTGAACAAATAATTTAGGCTACATTCTAATTATATTTATCCCATTGGAATGAAATTAAACTCTTCGCATGATTCTCTCCCTTGATTATGATCTCTCCAATGGGGTAAGCATTTGAAGTTTGTCTTTCGCATGTCTCTGTCGTAACACCCACCAATAGACCAAAAGATAAGCAACATAAACAAACTCTAATTGATGTTTACGTATCAATTTGATAATTTGATTATTCACTTGATTACCTTCACCACTTTTGTCTAAAAAACAAAATTAGTAGTAGTGTTTAGATTGTGAAAATCAAAATAAAACAAATATGGCATAGATATGTCCATTTATATATTATGTTATAAAAACAACAACAAGTAATTTTAAAGGGAAGCTTCAAACCAAGGGAAATCTAAATCATTCCTACACGGTAATTTCAAGGAAAGTTATACCAAAGCAAAAAGAAGGAAGAGAGTGAGATGGATTGAAAAGCATCCCAAATACAGACAACACATATCATATAAAATGAGTGAGATACAAATAATATACAAGGAGATATGATAAGCACATCTTATAGGAATGACAAGCTAAAAATTAATGTTGTCCATAGAATCCATATAAAAAGATGGTACTAACAACAAAAGATTGGGACTGCACGATGAATCTTTGAATGGAAATAGGCATATCCCATTCCCAATTCCAAGTTCTATTCTTTTATATGTTTAAACGAAAGAAGGAAGTTGTTTTGAATACTTCATTAAAGTGTTCATTTGTTTTTATTTTTTCTATATGTTTTAAAATATTTATTAAATCCATAAAATATTATGTTATAAAAATGAAACTAACTACATTGAATTTTAATGAAAAGAAGAATGTAAATAATAAAAAATAACGAAATTAAAATGAATGGGAAGATTAAATCTCTTTGTGATATTAAATGTGTAATAATTATCTTCATTACTCTGAAGCACTAAATTCAAATGAAGTTTTAATAGAGTTGTTGAACAAGAATCCGAATCATCCATTTCAAATATAGAAATAATAATGGAATGAATATGATCACAATCTATTCCATCTATTCACCATACACAAGACATTAAGAACAAGAAGCATGTTCTGAGCATTTAAAATAGATCCACTGCGATCTATAAATTTCAAGAAAATATGTGATAAGAGAAGGATGAGAGGAGTAATAGATTCAGAACACCAGTAGTACTCGATTTATTCAAGTTAGAGTTATTAAACACTAGAATGCATGTTTAGAGAGGTAGGTAGGCACATCTGATACAACAGAACAATTGAAAATTGAAATTGAAATTAAAAAAATTAAACA
Organism: Erythroxylum echinodendron; assembly: GCA_027575705.1. Taxonomy (NCBI): domain Eukaryota; kingdom Viridiplantae; phylum Streptophyta; class Magnoliopsida; order Malpighiales; family Erythroxylaceae; genus Erythroxylum; species Erythroxylum echinodendron. Next base: position 18,424 of record JANZXR010362572.1, read on the forward strand.
TAACGAAATAAAAAATAATAAAGTAAAGGAAACTTGTACATAGAGAGAAGGTTAAGTTTTGAGTTTAGACTATAATGTACAGTGCCCTAGAACCAAAAGACTTGAGTAAACCAAAGGTGACAACCATAGCCACATATGCTTATAAATGCCTATGTGTTATCACAAGATTTAAACGCGTCCTTCCCAACCTAAAAGGTATAACAAAAAGGAACTTTCATTGGAAACAGAGAAGTAATAAAGGTGTTGACAAGGGAAGGAGTTTGCCTGCTGATTGCTATTACCTTTATCAACGACGACACTTATCCATTGCTGCCCGACAACGGTGCTCTTCCTCTGCTACAATCGACTATCGATGCCTAAATGTATTGTCTTGCTTGGTATTAGGGTAGGGTAAGGTATAATTGGTATTATAAAAAATTATTTAGTATATATTAGGTAGTACATATTTATCATTTTACATTCCATCTTAAACCTCTTAAATTGGAGGTTCATCCTTTTTACAGTTTAAGATAAAATGAGATGTAATATGAAACCCTCCTCTTCCATCCCATCCCATTCTATTTCATTATAAGCCCTCCTCCTAAATGATGGAATAATATTACATTCCATTCCAATCCAGTAAAAAATCCGAGCAAAACATAGCCTTAGAGCTATGAACAAACTTATATTGTAGCGATATATCTTCAAGTTATAGTTTTAAACTTATTTTCATTTCAGGTGCTTATCTTAAATGCTTCTACATTAAGTTACTATTATTAAGGAAATCAATAAAAATAGTTTTTTTTTTAACATCTTAAGGATAGAAACACTAGCATATGGGACAAAGTATAAACTTATATTACAAGAGTGAGATTATATTTCGTGATCAATACTATGGATGAACTTTAAGATTTAATCTTATATGTGATTACTCATACTTTAAGAAAGTTGATATGCTTAAGTGGAAACTCACTCTGGATAGTCGAATAGACCTATAAGAACTAACTCAAAATTATAGCAGATAATGTGTTTGTTTTGAAGTTATTAAAACATATAGTGCCTTATAATTGATTCAATTCCTTACCTCATGAATACAGGAATTGAATCTAGATGGATTTTGGATTTGGTCAATTTTTAAATTACTAATAGTTTAAGTTCTTTTTATAGATGAAATCATTATGTTCAGTCAACGAAAATCATAGATCCCCATTTGATTTCAACATTTTTTGATGGATACAAGAGAATATATTTAGTGTTAAGTCAAGAGGACTTTACGATGACTAATTTTGATGACAATCAAATAACAATAATGTTATAAACAAAAGAATGTCTTTGACAAGTGTGTTAAGTGCGCAGACGCAAAGACTATGCAGACGCAGACGCAGTCACAGACGCAAAGACTATGCAGATGCAGAAGCAATGTCTATATAGATGTAGACGCAGACGCAGACGCAGACGCAGACGCGAAGTCTATACAGACATAGACGCAAATACAAAGACTATGCAGACGCAGACGCAGACGCAGATGCAATGTCTATATAGATGCAGACGTAGATGCAGACACAAAGACTATACAGAAGCAAATATAGACGTAAACAGAAAGGAAAAATAGAAGCAAAGAAGACATAGACGATACCACAAAATGCACTAGCATGTCAGATAGTTATTTAATTAGAGTTAGTTACAGAACTCAACTAAAGAAGCGGTTATCAAGAATCAAGAAGCTGTTACCAAGAACAAAGAAGCAGTCGAAGATGTAAAAGGATAATGATCAGAAACAGAGAAAAACTAAGACAAGTTAGAAAGACTAGATAATCTGAGAGAAAAGTCTTACTGTGCTTACGTAGAATAGAGCTAACATTACTGTAACAAAAGCTCACAATATTTTTCTAGTGAGAGAAAGAAAAGGCTGATAGCCTGG
>JANZXR010362589.1:0-20319 GCA_027575705.1 Erythroxylum echinodendron
ACATAGAGGACACGTATCGTCTGTGTTACTGTTCACAGACGAATGGACTTCGTCTGTGTTATTGATCGTGCTATCGTTTGTGTCACTATTCACAGATTTCAGACAATAGATTCTTAGACGATAGAAGGTCAACCCAGAAGATAAAAGTCAACTACAGAGGATAGGATGCAGAGGATAGATTAAGGACTAAGGATTATAAGAAGGAGTTAAGAAGTATTGAAGTGAAGTTCATCTTCTATGTTCCTGTTTACCTTGTATCCTCTATCCTAATGTTGAACCCCTAGGAGATAGAATTGACCTTCGGGCTCTTCATGGAAGTTATGGAGCTTGAAATCATCTTTCCAACCATATAAAGAATACCCCAACTCGATTCCCCTAGAGAAAGATATGACGCTTGAAAGATATCATCTGTGTATTCCAGACTTCGTCTGTGACACTGTTCGTGTATATCTTCTGTCCCATTGTTGACCCCACAGAAGATAGAGTTGCTCTTAGGGTCTTCAGGGATGTTGTAGACCTTGAAATTATCTTTCAAACCATATGGAGAATACTCCGAACCGGTTACGCTAGAGAAAGTTATGACGTTTGTAAGATATCATCTGTGTTACTGTCCACAGACTTCGAAATAGACAGAAATGATACGAAGGAAAGCCGCAAATGAACGCAAGCAATGAGATGATAAAAATAATAATAGACCCTTTAGAAAATAAGGTCGACCTTCGAGGTCTTCATGAAAATTGTAGAGATTGAAGAGCTGAGACTATTAAAGGGGAGTTTTGAGAAGATAATCCAAAAGTGATCAAGGTTTTATCTCTGGGAGATAACTTATGTAGTAAGATATTCTGCATGCATGAAAGTGACAAAGTTGGTATCAGAGCAAGCATAAACAATCATGTAAGTCCGAGTCAGACTCCGAAAATGGGGTCTGACAGAGTTGGTATCAAAGCATGAATAATCAAGCAAGTCCAAGTTAGGCTCCAGAATCGAGGCCTAACACATATAGCTTTGACATAGGGGATTTAATGACACAAGTATGGAACTTATTAATAGACTTTCAAGTGTCAAGTTTTAAAAAGACAAATTGTATACTAGAATTTTATAATCTATATAAATTAGTTTATCCATATCAGAGTTACTTGTTAGGTGGTAATTTTTATGCAATTTTTATATTAGATAGTTTTATTAGGTTTATATAGATATTAGTTTTAATAAGTGAAGATGAATTCGAAAGGGAAATTTTCAATTTTGTTAAAATAGTTTAAAATGAAAAAAAGAACTCTCTACATTGGTTATAAGTGATCATAGTGCGGAGTTTGAGAATGAAAGGAATGAAACAATTTTTTAAAGATAGTAGCTACTTTTACAATTTATATTCTCCTAGAACCCTTAATAAAATGGAGTTGTTGAGAGAAAAACTAAGATATTATAAGACATGGCTAAGACAATTATAAATGATTATGACATTTTAAAAGTAATTTTGGACATAATCCTTTGGAATTACATGTCACATCTGTAATAGGGTCTATATAAGAACAATTATGGATATGATACCATATGAGCTTTAGTATGGAAAGAAGCCAAAGATTAGTTATTTCAAAGTGTTTGGTTGTCAGTATTATATTTAAAATATTAATGATAACTTACAAAAGTTTGATTCCAAAGTGAATGAATAATTTTCTTCTTAATTATTCCTGAACTAATAAAGCTTATATAGTGCTAAATTGGAATATTCTTATCATTAAAGTGTCTATGCATATTATTTTTGATTAATCTAACCCTTTTTCTTCTAATAAAAATCTTGAAGATGATGATGTAGATCTATCCAAATGTTTTGAGGTAGCTCTTAAAGAGAGCAAGAATGATAAAAAGAGCCACCTCATATAAGCCAAACATACATATTATTGAACTAAAGAAGATTATAGAAGATTCATCCTTCATATCAAATCACGAAAAATGTTTAACAAAGGGTAATTACTAGATCACATATTAGAGATATATTTATAAAGCGTTCATTTCCCAAATTAAACCTAAGAATATAGAAAAATCTCTTAGAGGTTGAATTCTTGCTACAAATGAAGAATTAAAACCAATTTGAGAGAGAGAGCTAAGCAAGGATGGAAGCAGGGGAAAGCTCTCAACATGCGGTGGCAGCTGAGGGTGACTCTTTCGACAAACCGGTGGTTGATGGAGACGACACTGCACTACACTCGAACAAGGAGGGGAACGCGATTTCTCTTCCCTTGGCTACCGATACGAAAAGGACTGTTTTATTAAACGGTTTGATGAGGATCTTGTTTTGGACGATCACGATGTTGAGGTTGATCACGAGAACGGTGACATCAATATCTCACTATCTTCTTCGTTGATGGAGCGACTGAATCACCACTGGGAGTTCTCGATGGTAGTGAAGGTATTAGGACAGAAAGTAACACACGACTTGATGTGTAGTAGGTTAAAATCTATGTGGCAATTCTCTACAACCCCTAAGATTATTGACCTTGATAATGATTTTTTTTGATGAAACTCGATAATGTGGATGATGTTAATAAGGTTCTTCTCGGTGGCCCGTATGCTATCCTTGGTCATTACCTAGTTGTTCAACCCTGGATCCCTTCATTCAATCCTTCGAGTGTTCAGATATCCACGGTTACTCCATGAGTGCATTTCCCAGACCTTCTGCTTCAGAAGTATCGTGAAAACCTTCTACTTTCCTTTGCTAATACAATTGGCAAAGCAATTAAGGTTGATGGTACCATTGTTGATTTTGAAAGGGACCGCTTAGCTAGAGTGGCTGTGGAGTTGAATTTGATGAAACCTTTAGTGCCTGGATTTAACATGAATGGGTAGTGACAGTGGATTGTTTACAAAAAATTACCCTAAATTTGTTTTGGATGTGGGCATGTTGGTCATAATAAACCGGCATATCCTCACGTTCAGGTTACGCCGCCTTCTGTTGATGTTGAGTCACATCAAGTGCATGGTGATGGGGCTACCGTGGAGCAACGATTTGGCCCTTAGATGCAGGTCACTCGTCGTCGTGCTTGTCCAAGATCACGTGATGTCTCAACGGAGAGTGGCAGGTCCAGAACTAGTGGTAGGGCTTCTAGGCGCCAGCCTTTTTTGAACCGTCGGCCTAAGAAAGGCAAATCCGTGGCCGCTGCTGATGGCTTGCGTTTCTCAGTTCTGGGGGATACTCTAGTGGTGCATACTACTAACGTGGGTCAGTCGAGAGGTGGGGCCAGTGCAGTGGTTAGTGAAATTGCTAGGGTTTCGGGTAAAAATATTGCCCCTGTAGATGTATCCCATGAGGTGCATCGCGAGTTGCCTTCTGGCAAGAAAGGTCCAGCTTATGGCATTGACGGTGGTTGTGAGGTACTGATTGGTGCTGGGGTGGAGGTCTCAAACAATGCTCATTTGAGTGCCATTGTGGAGGTCCCAAAGTCCCCGACTCGGGTGGATTTGGTGGTGGACCCCCAATTAAATGTGAGGTTGAATACCACTACGACAGGGGTAGCTGATGGTAGTCGAGCATCACCTGTGGTTGCCTCGGGCACACTTAATGATACGGGTGAAGGCGGTTCTGCCATAGCAGTGGCAGAGAATTGTAGTGGCTCGGTGGAAGCAATGCAAGATGAGCATTGCGAGCCGTCTGTGAATGCTGTAGTGGTATCGGGTAGCTTAGATGTGGGTGTTGCTACCAGATCAGGGAAGAAGCGTTTCATTCAGGAGAAAAATCTGGTAGTTGATAAGCAGAGTTCAAGGAACACTAAAAAAGGTGAGGCCAGGAGTTCTGCTCGGCTGCATTGATTATGTTATTCTCATTATATCGGTCATCGCGTGGAATTGTCGGGGGCTAACCCTCAGTTTTGCGTAGTGTTCGAGGAGCTTTCTAGGGTGCATAATCCGAATGTTTTTGTTGTTGTTGAACCATGTATTAGTGGTAAGCGAGCTGCTAAGGTTATTCAAAAGATTGGTTGGCCGAACCACTTTTGTTAAGAGGCACAAGGTTTTGCAGGTGGAATTTAGATCTTTTGGAAGTCGAGTATTAAGGTCATAGTGTTATAGCATTCGCGTCAGTTTGTACATATGCTTCTAGAGTTTGGTAATGTTTCTTTATTTTGTTCGGCAATTTATGGCAGTCCAATGTATGTGAGTCGGGTGGACTTGTGGCGGGACTTATGTGCTCTCAAGGGATCAATTTTGAGTCCTTGGGTGGTTGTGGGAGATCTTAACTAAATTGCGTGGACCGCTAGGAGAGAGTACGGGGTGCGAGTACGACTACTTGGCGAAATGAACTCCTCTCGTTCTTGAACGATTACGGGTTAACTGATCTTGGTTTTGTGGGTCCCAAGTTTACTTGGATTAGAGGTGCATTTCGAGTTCGGTTGGATCGGGCGTTAGTCAATGACTTATGGTTTCGAAGTTTCCTAGACTCAGTCTTAAAGCATCTACCTCGGGTCAAGTCAGACCATCGACCTATTATGCTGACCAAAATGGCTTCACAGGGCTCTTTATCTCATCTTTTTAGGTTTTAGGCTGCGTGGCTCACTCATCCGAGGTTTGTTCCTTTAGTGCAAAAACAGTGGGTGCCTGGGTTTACTTGGTCTGTGGCTTATCAGACTTTCATTCGGGAAGTTAAAGTTTGGAATTGACGATTATTTGGGGATACCTTGAAGCGCAAGCAACTTTTGTATGATCGCATCAAGGGGATTGAATCTAGTCTTGACTCGGGCTGGTCGGAGGAGTTGATGAGGATTAATGATCAAACACGAGAGGAGTATGAGCTAGTACTGTTTCAAGAGGAATTACTATAGCGAAAGAAATTCGATGTGAACTGGACTAATTTTAGAGACGTGAATACTCACTTTTTCATATGTCTACGCTTGCTCTTTGAAGGAGTAACTTAATTACTGCGCTAAAAGATGGTGATGGTACCTGGCAGGAGGATTCGGTTCGATTGAAGGATATGGCAGTACACTTCATCCAGAATTTATACGCCAATGAGTCAACTAATGGAGGTGTGTTGGCTTGAGTTAGCCCGTATCCGCGACTACAGTTGCAGGGTATTTTTGCTGATTTATGTGATGTGACTTAGGGAGAGATCTATGATGTGATGAGAAGCATGGGTCGTTCTAAGGCACCCGGTCCGGACGGGTTACAGTCTATTTTTCATCAGAGTTAGTGATCGAGCGTGGGATCATCTGTAGATAGGGTAGTCTGCGATTTCTTTTAGGGATGGTCGGCTACCTGCAGGGTTGAATGATACACTTATTGGCTTGATTCCAAAGGTTCCTTCGCCATCAAGGTTGCACCAATTTCAGCCTATCAGCTTGTTAGTAGTGTGCCCTAGGCCAATAATCATATATGACTTTTGTACTGACATTCTGACTTATTAATAATATATTATGAGGTATTCTTTTAAATATGTATGTATATTGTTTATGTAATGTGATTTACATTCCATGAATAGTATTAGGCTTATGTCATCATGTATGCGACTTGATAGTAAAACCATAAGTATTATAATGCTATTCTAAACTGTTCCTAGTTGATCGTTATTGGTGAAACGATAATGAATTAAGGCTAGTATGTGTTCTAATTGATGATCGCGTTTTACTAATCATAGATATGAGTTATCAAATTAGAAACATAGATATATGTTAGAGAACATATATTGAACCGACCCATAGAGAGAACACTACATGGTTCCATGTCATTAGTGATTCTCAATATGGTTTGACTTTAGTCCTCTGACCTGAAGTCATCATAGTTACCTACATGAGGAATTCAGTGTTTTGACATTAGACTAAGTTGTCTTTAATAGGATAACAAGTAGTCTTATATTGGACATTAAATAAATCATGCGGAGGGATGTGAATGACGTAGATGGGATTTGCACCTCTCTTAAATGAAAGAGATATCATTTGGGCCTTTTGACAGGTATGACTGAAGAAATGCATGGCCGTGCTCAAATGAATTGATGAGGAGTCATCAATGTCATTTGTTATAGTCAGTTAACTTGGGAATCAAGAAACTATGATTAATCAAAGGTTGATATGTACCATGCCTTGTGATTAATCTTGATATCGTGCTACAAAGGGACTGAGTTTATAATCATGGTTACAGGTTAAATCGGATTACCGATTTATAATGTCTTGCTAGAGGCTGCTTATAACTTATGGGCCTTGAAGTATGATCAATCCCATTGCCAACATCAAATGAGCCTATAGGGTCGGACACAGAGAGTGATGTGATCTAGGCTTATTCTCTTGAGCCTAATTTATTAGGCACTGAATAAATATATGTGGATATATTTATTGGGCTAGATTGAATTAAGTTATCGAGCTTTTATTATATAAGATATAATATGGGCCGAAACTTATTGGGCTTTCATAATCCTAATAGGTTTAGGATTATGATATTCTTATTCCTAATAGGAATAAGGATTAGGGTTTCTCTATAAATAGAGAACCTGTGTCTTATTAGAAGATAGGCAAAAATCCTAGCAACCAGCTGCTCGTTTTTTGAGAGAAAAATTGTGCAGTATTCAAAATGTGTTTCGGAATGTGCTAGCACACATTAGCCGCTGCTCGGATCGTTCATCCTCGTATGGATACCAGTAGAGGACGTTCCCGCACTGCAGCGTCTACAAATCTGAAAAATAAATACCAATTCGTATCAAAGAGGTAAATCCGTACATGTTGTGTAGTTTCGGTTATATTTTTGTTATGTAGTATGGTCCATTCCGCTGCGTATTGTGAATACCCAGGCTATAGGCGATCCAACATATCTTGTGTAACGTCTTGTATAAGATTATCATTAAGCTTATTGTTCAGAATGTGAAATTGCACAGTAAGGATTTAATTTCTAGTTGTCAAACCAGTTTTGGACCTAGACAGCAGATTGTCGATAATATAGTGATTATGTAGGTGATTATACATGCGATGCAACGGCGAACAAGGAAGAAGGGTTGGATGGCGATGAAGGTTGATTTGGAGAAAGTTCATGACAGGATGAGGAATCTCTTACAATTGCAGGGTTTGAGTGGCAATTAGTGGAGCGCAATTGGCCATGCACTTCATCGGTTACGATACAGCTACGACTTCCTTTATGCCTTCGAGGGGGTTCGTCAGAGTGATTCTTTGTCACCTTATTTGTTTGTGTTGTGTATGGAACAGCTTACTCATGTCATTACGGACTTAGTGTAGGAGGGTAAGTGGAAGTCAGTGTGAATGGGGAGGCAGGGTAGGCTTCTACAGAGCAAGCTAGGATTATCATGGACTGTTTACGGTGATTTTGTGATAGTTCGGGCCACGTGTAAGTGCGGTGAAGTCGTTAGTCTTTTTCTCTAAGAACACATCAGTTAGCCTGAAGCAGAGGATTTGTCAATGTTTGGGCTTCCAGTATTCGAATGCTGTTGGTAGATATTTGGGAGTTCAGATTATACAAGGCCGGAGTAAAAGGAAGTCTTATTCACCAATCCTGGATAAGATGAAAGCTAAGTTATCTAGCTGGAGAGCTAAGAAAATGTTGCTTGTGGGTAGATCGACACTTGCCAAGCCGGTCCTAGCTACTATTCCGATCTATGTTATGCAGATGTGACTTTTACCAGTCTCTATTTTGCAGGAGATTGATAAGGTAATTCGCCAGTTTCTATGGGGTTCATCGGAGGAAAGGAGAGGTAATTATTTGGTGACCTGGCGTATGATTTGTGCGCCCAAGAAGAGTGTTGGTTTTGGCTTGAAGTCGGCGGAGCTTCGTAATAAGGCTCTAATGCTAAAGCTATGTTGGCGTTTTGTGACTAAGAAGGATTCTCTTTGGGTGTGGATTCTTTCTGGGAGATATGGTTGGGAAGGGAACTTATTTGAACTTCCGAAATCCTAGCCTAGCTGCTCGATAACTTGGAGTGGTATTTGTAAGCTGTGGCCTACCTCTGTGCTTGGGTGTGGCTGGCAACTGGGGGATGGACGGACAATTTCGTTTTGGTTTGATGATTGGGTGTGACATAGGGCCTTTACATGTATGGGTGCTGGGTGGGATTACTCCTAACATGCGTAGCATCAAGGTCCGCGATTTCTTTTGTGAGAATGGGGCCTGGAATAAAGGCTTATTACGACAAGTTTTGCCAGGTAATATTGTCACTTATGTGTTGGAGTTATGTTTGGCTCTAGATTCTGAAGACACGCTGCTATGGTTGTATAACCCAAGTGGTGTGTTTTCGGTCTCCTCAGCGTATGATTTGTTGGAAGAGGATGCTAGTGAGGACCATGAGCGGTTATGGCGGCGAGTGTGGAAATGGCGAGGAACTGAGCGGATCAGGGGCTTTTTATGGTTGGCTGGCCATGATAGACTTTCCACAAATAGTTTGTGCTTTCGGAAGAATTGTGCCCCTAGTGACTTATGTCCACGATGTGGCGCACGGGTGGAATCTAATTTGTATGTTTTGCGAGATTGTGATTGGGCAAGGCGAGTGTGGGATTGTTTTATTCCTGCTAGTGAGCAGCAAGGCTTTTTCTCCCTTGATCTGAAGCAGTGGTTATTATCCAACTTAGAACGGGAACAGTGGAGTTCGGGTACACATGATTGGTCCATTTTGTTTGGGGTTATATCTTAGCTGCTTTGGTGTTGGAGGAACAATTTTGTCTTTGCGGAAGGGATTGATATTCCACTTGATGTCCGGATTTGTGTTTGGCGATATTGGAAACAATTTTATTTGCTTTTGTAGTCAAACAGGGAACGGGTGCTATTGTTGGTAGACAGGAGAGTCTCCGGGTTTGATGGATCCCCCCTTTACTTGGCTGGCACAAACTGAACTGTGATGGAGCTAGGCATGCTACAAGAGTGCACGTGGGAGTTGGTGGCCTTTTACGTGATTCGCAAGGTAGGTGGATTATGGGATTCTCGTAGTGTCTAGGCCGAGTATCGGTCTTAAAGGCGAAAATACAAGCTATTTGTACTGGGTTAGAACTAGCTGGATGGACCATATATCTTGTCTTCATATCGATACTGATTCGTATGAAGCTTGGCTCCTTTTATCAGCTTGACCTTTGACTTCGGCAGGGGGAGTGGTGCGGCGCTGTTTTGATCTTTATGGCTTGTTTGTGGATGTGCGCTTTGATCATGTTTTTTGTGGGGCTAATTGTTGTGCGGACTATCTAGCTAAGCATGGTCTTTTTTGTAAGGAACCTTTGATTATGTTTTCGTCTCCTTTAGAGGGTAAGTCGCATTTGTAGGATTTTGATCGTTGTTTACTTGATGTAACCTGACATTTTGATTAAATGCCTTATTTTCTATTAAAAAAATAATTTGAGAGAAGTAAGGTGTGGACCTTAGTATTTAGACCTAAAGACAACAAAATCTTTGATACCAAATGAGTGTTTAGAAATAAACTAGATAAATTAGGTATCATCAGGAGAAACAAATCTAGATTGGTAGCTAAAATGATAGGCCCCTATCCTGTAATGACTAAGTGACCTGCCCGACACTTCACTGTGGCTCTCCAGTCAATATTTGAGTTAGTTGGAAAGTTCTCGTGAAGCTAAGCCTATTGTCCTTGTTAAGGAAAAGCTTCAATTCATAATAATAAATGTAAACAGTAGCGCTTTGTTTTTCAGTTTATTAAAAATTTTAGCAACTCAACGGCTATATTTTGACATCCAAAAAATTTCAAAGTCCCTGTAAAAGTTTAAAACAATTTTATTATCACATCAATTTTATTAACTCCAAATTCTGGACTTCAAATCCACTCACATGTAATCTCAAATAGTTACATCAATAAACTTTGAAAAACTATAACAACGTCATGCATTCCATTTAAAAATCTTTATACACGTACATTCTTTATACAAATGTACTTTTCAAAACATATTCGAAGATATGGAATAATTCTAAAAAATATGTACAAGACAAAAAAAATGCCCACATAGCAGCAGTTGACGAAGTTGACTACTCGCGAGGTGGAGTCCCTACTACTGAAGGCCCTGAGCGTGCACCTAGGAGGTTTTATTTAAAAACAGAAAATAATGGGTGAGCTAAATGAGCTCAGTGAGTATTATTGGTTTCAAATAAAAAGATTTATAAAAATATTAACCTCTTTCTTTTTAAGTAATAACCAATGTTCTTACAAAACACGTTTTTTTTTCTTTTCATAAGATTAATGCATATGTAAAACAAAATATATAAATTTTTTTTGAGATCAAGTTCCACTTTTCTTGTAAAGTATATAGCGATGGCAATCAATACTTTGATAAACTTTCTTTTTAAAATATATCTTATCAATAATTTTCTTTACCATATTGTACCCTTAGGTGTAAGGCCATAGAGCTGGTTTTGTATCGTTTACTCGTGCCTAGTTAACCTTTATATACCGATTGTTATTAAGCTGGTTCTGCGTCGCTTACCCATAACGATGCTAGCACTATATATATATAAGTGGTTATAGAGTTGGTTCTGCATTGCTTCCCCGTGACAGTGCTAGCACAATATATACTCCATACGTGTAAAGGGTGACTCACAAGACATACTTACAAATACTACACTACCAATGTTAGTGACAGATGCCCCCCAAACACCACCATGCATGTTAGGATGTACTTTGGTCGATATAATTTTATGTATAAGGACCTAACGGCATACTATAGGCTAATTCACAATTAATACATGAGGGCGCCTCATTTCAATACTAATTTAAAACATATTCAAAATCCATTTCTATGCTAATTCAAAGTATATGCAAATTTCAATGCAAGGCCAATTTAAAGCATATGTACATCTTATTAGTTTCCAAGTGCATTCAAAAGTCAATTCAATGCTAAATCAAAATCTCATGAAGATTAACTTTTAAATTCAAGTAGTAGCACCAATGGAATTATTCATAAACATACTTTTCATAGTAAGGTAAAAATCATTTTTACTAAATCAATTTAAAGGTACACTCACTGTTTGACATTTATCGTTAACCACCTTCACATATCTATTGCTTTTCCTTTATTAGTCTCGAGTCTACGGTGACGAGAAGACTTTATTGTCTTATTCAGCTATGAGGGAGACCCCTGAAGGATCATAAAACCTACCAAGTACATCCATAACTTACCACTTTGTTTTACAAAATTTAATAACAAAGGGCTTAGCCAAAATATTAGCATTTTGTAAAATTAAAATTCTGTTTTCTTTTCATTCAACCATTGAACGACCATTGAACAACTTCCATGATTTATACATGCTATCTTCTTTCCATTTAAATAAGGTATATAGTACATACCTACTGTTTTCCTTACATTAAACCATTGAACTATACTTAATATTTTCCTTACATTAAACCATTGAACTATGTACGTCTTGGTCAATGGAAAGTACTTTACGAGGAATGCTTGGGCTAGCTGCTCCCAAGTAGTAATCTGCCCCAAATTCAATGAGTTGTACTACGCCTTCGCTTAATCTTTCAACATGAAAGAAAACAAACTTAGCTTAACTACATCATCAAACATTCTGTTCAACCAAAAAGTGTCACAAATTTCCAAAAATTGGTGATATGGGCATTTGAATCCTTGTTGGATAGCCCATATAATTGCACACTATTCTGCAATATGTTGAGGAATGATGGCTTTATCTGAAAATTGTTGACTTGAACCACCAGTCTCGTATCTCCTTGAGGACTGAATCCTAGCCTCATAAAGTCCATTAGCATTCTTTTAGCTCCTCCTTGCCTTCCTTCTTTAGCCATATCTCTTTGTGTAAAATATAGACGCTTCGCTATTCTTAATTCTCTTTTGTAATATCCTATTTTTCAGTATATGCGTACTCAATTCTAGATTAAGGATTGCACATATATGCATAACATTAGCATTCATATACGAATTGATATTTTTACACATTACAAGTAAGCATATGCACTTATTTGACATGTCACGGGGTATGAAAAATGTTAAGCGAACATGATGTGAATTATGAATTGATATGTCTTGAATTTTGGTATGTTTGGATTTTAATTAGTAAATTGGAATTAAATGTTATGGATTGAGAAATTGATGAATTAAAATGTACATTTGGACTAGGAAAAATTCCAAGTGGTAGGATAACTTGATACATAAAAAATTAGGGTTATTAAGCTTAAAATTGAGTGACATTGGGCAAAGTTAAATGTGTGAAAAATGGACTAGTAATTCAATGACAATTGGATCAATTATTATGTAACATGTAGACAAATCTTGGAATGACATGCGAACTGATTTAGTAGGGGACAAATGGCAATCTAATATGTGGATTAGTGGCAGTTGATTAATTAGCTAAATGTATTACATTCCTTAAGACATATTGTGAGTTTAGAAGTTGACACCTAGCATGATGATGGAGCAAATTCTGGCAGCAATTTTTCTGCTAATTCCCTCACCTTTCTCAACCGAAATTGCTCCAAATTTTATTTGTGCTTATTTATTAACCCTAGATAAATTTTTTCATGAAAACCACACCTAAGTCCTACACCAAATAGCCAAGAAATCGGTTCAAAGTTGTCTTCACCTTATTGTCCAAAAAAAAAAAAGTTCAATTTCACCTTGGAATTGCGTTGATTTTTGCTTGCTTGGGAGGATTGGTTAATCTATAATTTTGTGTTAAATTGGAAGCCTAATAGGTAAGTAACAATTTGAGTTTTATTCCATGTCAAATGATATAAGAATGATGCTTGGATTGGAATGAAATGCATGTGATATTAGTGAAGATATGTGCAGGAAAATGTTGTATGAACTTGGAAGTTTTTCTCTTTTGTTTTTGGTATATGGAAACCGTGGAGTATAGGGCATTATGTGGATGAATTGTACTGGAATTTAATGTATAAATAAGATGTATTTATGCTAAATAAATTTGTGAAAAGAGTGTTTTTGAATTGAGAAAGAATTAGACCTATATGTAAGATAATGTAAGATAAATTTCTGGTTTGATTTTTGATGTATAAAAGACTAGGAATTGTGAGCTGTTAATTGAATAATTTTGAACTGGAATTAGAGAGGTTGTTGATGAGGAATTGGAGTATGATTTAGGCCTAAATAAGTATAATTGATGAACTATAAAGAGGATGTTTTAACTTTGGTATAAAGTGTAAAAAAATCTTGAAAATTAGAGCTGTAGGTCGAAATTCTAGTTTCAATTTCATCTTCCTCTTTTGACCTATTTTATATATCTTTATGTCATAAACTCAAAGAATGAAAGTTGTATATCTAGGTCTTAGGTAGACCTCTGTGAAAGTGGCTTGATTTAATAGTGACTAGAGCTTGAGTTATGCTTGTTTTCCTAATACTGCCTGTGATAGACCCCTGTGCAGGAACTTTGTATTATTTCCTAATTTTTGGGGACTTTAGAGCTCGAATTAGTGAAAGTATAAAACATGAAAAATGATTATTGAGTGACCAGAAGATATCTTGATAAGTTTATGTAGTTAATTGAAGTCATAACTTAAAGAAGGGACTCTTTTGATGTGTTGAGTTCAAATATGAAAATTCTTATTTGTTAAAGGAATAAGTGAGTTCTTTTAATGCAAATATGATCTTTATGACATGAACAATGAGTATTAAAGAACATACGGTATTTATGAATGAGAATTGGGTGAATGTATGAATATATGTTGCTGGAAAAATTTTGGTGAATGTACAGATTTAGCTTGCTAAACTTTTTGGATGTAAATTACCAATTGTGTGTGTATTATAAGAAGATTTTTTATCATGGAAATGTTCAAGGATAAGTGTAAAGTATGATTGATGAATTTGGTTTAAATCAAGATAATTTAAAGGTACAAACTTGATTGCAAAATGGTAGTATACAAATTATGATGTTTAATGGTTAAGAAATTTGAATAAGGTCAATTGAGCATGCATTGAAAATGACATGTATATATATATGTGCGTGTGTGCACAAATGAATGTATATTTGATTGATCGAATTTGTAATATGTGTGAATTGTATGATTTTATATGCTCAAGACAGACACCATTTGAACATTGTCGGACCATCCAGGCAATAGCATAAATTAGAGTGTACTATGAGTCAACATAGATGATTTCACTAGGATTGATTTTGTTTCTATTTAATTTCCATTTATTGAACTAATAATGACTTGATTATGATGATTCTGGACATTAATAGTCTGACAAGTTTGATATTTGGGAATGTATTGGAAGTGTTCTGTTTGTATATGAGTTCTGACTAATTTCTAAATTCTCAACAAAAGTTGAATGCTGGACTGAGGTTCGATGAATCTGAGATTCTGTCTGTGATCATAAGTAAATGTTTTTGATGGCATATTCTGTTATTTGATGCATTTCACAAAATGCATGTTTAGATAAAGACATTGTGATCAGATCAGTCAGTCTGAAAGAGCTTTAAGCTCAGAATTTTTGCAACTAGAGCTTTGCTCCATGATTTCTAATCTGACTGGGCCCAATGGGCCAGTGTCTGTATCTGTATCTGAAAGGTGCTCAGTCCTAAAAAATATTAACAAATATGGAGTCTCATATGCATCTACATTTGTATATTTATTATTATGACTTATATGATTATGAATGTAATTTTGATATTGTGATGATAAAGTGATATGCCATTGTTAATAATGTGATTCATTGGGGTAAGCACGTTTTGAAAAAATGTATATAAAATGTGTATCATACATTATGCCTTATTGAGATAGGAAATGTTGTGAAATTGGTTGGATGTGTGATATTTGTGTACTTGTTTTGAGTGGATCATTAATGATGGTTCACTTATTGAGTTCGCAAAATTCATAAAAAATTACAACGTGACTTTTTAGGTACGAGACAAGAGACCTAGATTATGGTTAATTGAGAGATTGCAACATCCATAATATGTTAATTGAGAGATTGCAACATCCATAATATGATTATTAGGAATTACAGTTAATAGTTATAACTTGAGAGAGAGTAATCGACCCTAGGATAGTCTAGAACCAACAATTTGATAATTCATAATCAGTAAGGTTAGCATTAAAAATGGGTAAAATTTCCCCTCTATCAAGTGGTAATTTCTTTCGATTGATTCTTGGGTGTCTTGCAATTGCTTAATAGTTAGTATTTTGATGTTTAATTCTTCATTTGATTGATTTAATTAATTTCTCATTTTAGTTTTGTTGCATCTTAAATTTCTGTTATTTGCATCTTAAATACTGATAAAATTAGGGAGACTAATGAAATTTATGGACAATGATTGTTTTATCATTTTTGTATTTCTTATATTTTATATGATATGCTTGATTGAAATTATATTATCTTCATATATAGATATATTCTTTGATTTTGAATATATCTTTTCTTGCTTGATATTGAATTAAGCTTTTCATATTAAATAATGTTTTATATATAAATTAAGGAGTAAATTATTATCTTGAATTATGTTTTATGTGCTTAATTTTATTATTGTTCTCTAATACAAATGTTTTGTCATTATCAAAAAGGGAGAGATTATTGAATAAGTGAGGTTCCAATTGATTTTTTGATGATAACAAAACATAATTATTACTAATGTGGTTATTATTTTTATAAAAAGCAATATCAAAATAAAATGAGTCCATAAACTCAAGAAGATAATTTATAAGCTAATAAAGAAAATTCAAACTGTAAAATTGATGAAATGAAGATCAAAACGAAAATAAAGAAGATCAAGGCTTCTTAACACCATTTCATCATTTTTATTATTATTTGTAAGCTCACTTTATTATTTTGATGATCTAAAAGGCTAACCATGTGTAATCATTGATCTTACTTCATTACATGAGTCTTTACATTCATTAAGAGGCATTAAGGCTTTTGATTTTAATATAAAAGCCCCTTAAGCTTTCAAATAATCTTTGAGGAATATTTAAGGAAGTTTTAAATCATATTTGGATTTAAAATTTTGATTTTAAGCATTTAAAGTGGTTAAAATCATGTTTTTTGGGTGATTGGTCAACCTATATGGGTTAGTGGTTGACCAATGTAAGCTAAAATTATTAAAATTGATATATTATGAGTTTATAGCAACATTGGCTGATGTATTGGTCGACCAATGTGCTATATTGGTCAAACAATATATCTACTAGTTTACTAGTGTCCCAACAACTAGTGAATTTGGTGTTTTAAATGCATACTAGTTAACTAGGAGATATTTGAAACTTAGGTATCTAGTCAAAGGCTTCTTTACTTTAGTTGACCTTCAAAGTTAGACATCTTCCAACATTTGAGCAGGTTGCTCCCTTTTCTCAGGACGCTCACAAATCTCTTCTACATCATCCACACAAAGTGGCTTATATAGCTCATCAGCTTCAAGATGCACTGATTACTATCAGCCTGTGTCAACTCATGTCCTTCACCTTCTTCACATGTAGGCTAATCAGTAGAAGTAGGAATAGGATTAGAATCTATAATAGCATAAGACAAACTATTCGTAATAGTCTTATGTTCTTTGATGAGGCATGCACCCATCTTATGCTTATAGAAGATTGTCCCTAGTTTGAATAACTTTTTTATTTTTTAGGTCATTAAGCTCGTAGCTAAACTCCTTGTCTATATCCAATAAATATTCAAAGAGTAATAATCAAATCTAGCTTCAATCTCTGCTTATTTGGCATATGCTTGAAAGCTTTGCATCTGAACACCCTCAAATATGTATAAGTTCGATTATTATATCTTTATACTCTCTCGATAATATCAAGATTCAAAAGGCTGAAGGAGTTATATTAATCGCATAAGCTATGGTTTGGATCGCCTTATCCCAGAAGGACTTTGATAGGTTAGACATCTAAAGCATACATTGAACCTTCTCCTTAATAATTTTATTTTATTATCTCAGCAACACCAATGTGCTATAAGGTATGAGGTTCTATCTCTCATGTCTTACGTTATAACTTATACAATAGTCCTTAAACTTATTAAAGATATAGTAGCCTCTATTGTCAATTTGGAGACACTTTAGCTTTCTCTTCGTTTGCCTTTACACCAATATTATGGATTTTGTATTGCAATGGCTGGTACTAGATGGTAAATAACATAAAGTTATTTTGCTCGATACCAGTTATCGGTACTAGCTAACATTAACGATTTCTTCTGTTACCTATTGGTATTTAAACTACAGGCTAAATACCAACAATTACTGTAAATTTTGAGAAAATAAAGGACTTATCTATAAAAGAAATTAAAGAACACCATCGATTTGCTTCTGTAAACACTCTTCTCTCCATTTTCCTCTCTTTCTAGTCTCTCCTCTTTATCTCCACCAACATCAGCTGCCAACATCCCGCTCCCAATTCCAGCCCAGCCATGGGATCATCTCTCCCTTTCTCGCTAGCTACTAGACCACTGCTGCCCTATGATCATCTCTCTAGCAATGTCGAGTGTGATGTCACCTATTGCCCAACTGCCTCCACCACTGGTCCTTTACTCCTCTAGTCGTCACCCACCACTAGCTTGCTCCTTGTGCCTTTGGTCATTGCCCCACTCCTTTAGCTATAGTTCAGATCAGGATCTGGAATTTTACAAATCCATATTCTAACTTGACCTAACCCAACCCACCCCTAACTTGCCTACACCAGTCTAGGGATTTAGATCAGTGAAGGTTGCAAAAAATAACAAAAAAATTTATGGAAATATGAATTTGTGGAATTGTGAAGTTGATTTTGGAATTATGGAATTGAAGAATTATGTTGACCACTTGATTAGTTAATTGTTAATTTGAATATTGAATTATATATTTGTGACTTTGTATTGTGTAGTAATTTTGTATGTTGAATTGTGTTGGATTAAGTTAAATTGGGTAGTGTATTATGTATGTAGATTGTTCAATTAATTTGAGTAAAAAATTAAGAATTTTGATTAAATTAGAGAATGAAAGATTGTTAAATTAAAGTATAGAATTAGAATTTTAGTAATAATTTTGATTAAAATTAGTTAAGAAAACAAAATATTCATAAGCATTACAAATTGAATTGTATAAGCAAACAAAGCAGATTAATTTATAGTTGAATTTTTTGATTACATAAAATAGGTTGTAAACTTATAGTTATGAGTTATAGTTAAAATTGAATAGTTTATAGTTGTGAGTGTGCATCTTTACTTTATGGTTGAATGATGTAATCATACAAAATGAGTTATATTATATAAAATGTATATGTTTATTGTGTAATTGTGTATGATGAATACTTGACTTGTTGGTTTTTGACTTATTTGTTAATTATGCTGGTTGAAATTGAATTGTGTAGTGAATGTTTACTTTTCATTGTGGAGTTAATTTGAGTAAGAAACTAAAAATGTTTATTAAAATTAGTGAATGAAAGGTTGTTAAATTAAAGTCGAGAAATAGGATTTTCGTGTCAATTTTAATAAAAATTAGTTAAGAAAACAAAATAATTATAAACATTACAATTTGAATTGAATAAGTAATCAAATATATTAGTTTATAGTTGAAATGTAAGTTGTAAACTTATAATTGCGAGTTATGGTCGAATTTGAATGTTATAGTTATAAGTGTACATTTTTAGTTTGTTGCTGAATGATGTAATCATACAAAATGAGTTATATTATATAAGATGCGTATATGTATTATGCAATTGTGTATGTTCAATGGTGTTTGACTTATTGGTGGATTGTGTTGGATGAAATTCAATTGTATATGATGTAATCATACAAAATACGGTATATTATATAAGATGTATATGGGTATTGTGTAATTATGTATGTTGAATACTTAAACCATTGGTTTTTGACTTATTAGTGAACTATATTAGATGAAATTAAATTATATATAACGTAATCATACAAAATGAGTTGTATTATACAAGATGTATCTGTGTATTATGTAATTGTATATATTGAGTACTTGAATTGTTAGTTTTTGACTTATTGATGAATTGTGTTAGATGAAATCGAATTGTGTATGATGTAATTATACAAAATGAGATATTATATAAGATGTATATGTGTATTATCTAATTGTGTTAGTTTGGACTTCTGAGTTAAACAATACATGTTTTGTGATAGCAGTTGATAATAAAATTATGTGTTCTTTATTTTGATATGAAGTAATTAAGTTAATTTCAACATATTTCTTCATTGATTTTTACAGATAAATGTAAGGAAGGTTTAAGTACTCCTAATAATTCAATCGCTTTAGGAAGATACAATGATCCAGCTTAAGCTTATGCTGGATTAGTCCTTGGAATGAAGAACCATGCCACTTGTTTGTTTTATAACAAGCATTTGAAAAGTGGAGGAATCACTAGATTAAAGAAGCATTTAGTTGGAGTTAAAGGTGATGTGGAGCCTTGTAAAAAAGCACGTCATGATGTGAAATAGAAAATGAAGACTTTTTTTGAAGAGTATTAGCACGAGAAAGATAGAAGGCAGAGATTGAATTACAAAATTGGTGGTGTAAGTTTGTTTATTAGTGCTCAGGATGATAGTGGGAATGTTGAAGGTGATAGTATTCTTACCCAATAAGAAGTGAATGTTGCACTTAGACCTGATGTTAAGAAAACAAGAAGACGTGTGTCTAATTTTTTTACACAACAAACATCTCCTAAAACTCAGCCTTAAATTTATATTGCCCTATAATCAAGAGAAGCGACTTATAATGTAGATATGGCAATGGCTAGATGGTGGTATGATTCCTTTATAGCATTACATACTTCCCAATCTTATTATTATTAGCCTATGGTATACATTATTGCCTCTTACATTCCCAGATATAAAGCTTCTTCAATTAATGACTACAAAGGTAAACTTTTGAGTAGTTATGTTTATGAAATTAAAAGATATTTCGATGAAAGAAGAATAAAAAGTAAGTAAAATTCTTTTTGTTGGAATTTTTTGTGCTACAAATTACATTGACTTGATTTTGGAAAATATAGGGGATGCTAGTTATTTTCCTATTATTGATATGACTATGTAGAAAGCAAAAAGGGTGAGCAAATTCATTTTCAATCATACATAGGTCTTAAATTTAATAAGAAAAGATTTAACAAATGGTAGGAATTTATGTCATCCTACTGTTACAAGATCTGCAAGAAATTTCTTATTGCTTCAGTGTTTTATTATGATGAAGAAAAAGTTGAGACAAAAGTTTACAAGTAATAAGTGATTTGCATCTCAGCATGCTAGATCTAATGATAAATTTCAGGTTTCCAGAATTATACTTAAAGATACTAAATTTTGTTGCTAATTTCAATTTGTCATCTAATTTTGTGAGCTAAAGGTGTAACATCCCGGTTCAGTAGAACGGGTCGGATCAGAGAAACGGGTCCAAGTGTGGTAAATCAGAGAAATTAGGAAAACACATCTCATGCTCATG
>JANZXR010362686.1:0-20300 GCA_027575705.1 Erythroxylum echinodendron
AAAATCTTGTGATTTACATTTACTGGTATTATTGTTTAAATGTATGTGATGCCATGTGGAGTTCTATAGTAATTGTATGTAGCGCTCCCTTATCTTAGGATATGTGTCGGAATGACCTACGGGGGTCCCAATGCGTACCCTAGGGTAATTGGGGTGTTACAGTTAAAATACAGGATTTATATCCAAGATATCCTTGAGTACCTTAAGTCTCAGGATATTTGCATCAATGCTATGATGAGATTAATCATTGACAATAGATAGATCATCCATATGATAATCTCATAGTAGGTCATCCGATGTACTTACTACCCTTAGTAAGCATCCACATATTAACTCTAAACATCTCATGGTTACAGTTTATGAGATCCACTTTTTGATCAAATCAAGGAGTGTAATATGTACTAGTCTTTTCTGATTAATAATGTCCTGTCTTATTAATCTTATGACTAGGGATTATTTAGATACTAACATAATTACACATGATAGGAATCTCATTATCATGATCTTATCATGATTTCCTTTATGTTATATTTTGTATCATGGACTTCATTAATTTGATTTAAGATCAATATTAGTTCATATATAAATGAATATCAAATCAATGAAAAATGCCTTTTGCTTTATTAATTAAAATAAAGTTTGTACAAAAGTGCTAAAGGTAATTGCCTTTAGAGCACTACTCTAACAATCTCCCACTTGTACTAAAGTCAATCGCCTTTATATCTAATACCATAGGCGCGTACACAAGAATCAAATTTTGTCTGAGGAAGTGGTTTAATCAAAGGATTAGCGAAGTTCTGATCTGCGGGCACTCTTTCTATCTTCACATCACGTCTATCAATTATCTCCCTGATTAGGTAATATCTCCTGAGTACATGCTTAAACTTCTTATAAGACCTTGGTTCTCTGGCTTGGGTAATAGCCCCATTGTTGTCACAATATAACAATATTGGGTCTATTATGCTAGGAACCACTCCGAGTTCTATGATGAACTTCTTGATCCAAACAACTTCTTTTACCACATCCACAGCTACAATTTACTCTGACTCGATCGTCGAATCTATAGTCGTCTTTTGTTTGTAACTCTTCCAACTGATTGCTTTACCATTCAGTGTGAAAACATAACCTGACTGGGATTTAGAGTCATCCTGGTCAGATTGAAAATTGGCATCCGTATGCCTGCTCACTACACGATCTCCATTTTTGTATGTCAAGAATATATCCTTAGTCCTTCTCAAGTACTTTAGGATATTCTTGACAGCCACCCAGTGACTCTCACCAGTATCCGATTGATCTTTTCTCGTAACACTTAGAGCGTAAGGTACATTGCGTCTTGTATATAACATAGCATATATAATTGATCCTACTAGCGAAGCATACAAGATCAACCTTATGCGAGTCCTCTCATTTTGTGTCTTGGGACACATAGATTTCGAGAGTTTTATCCTATGAGTTATAGGAAGAAACCCTCTTTTGGACTACTCCATGCTAAACCTCTTTAGCACTTTATCTATAAATGTTGACTGTGAAAAACTTAGTAACCTCTTTGATCTATCTCTATAGATCTTTATTCCCAATATATAAGTTGCTTCTTAAGGTCATTTATGGAAAAATTTCAGTACAACCAAACTTTGACTGATTGCAAACTTGAGACATCATTTCCTATAAGTAATATGTCATCCACATATAACATAAGGAATATGATAGCACTCCTACTAAACTTCTTGTACACACAAGGTTCATCAGGAATTTGTGAGAAATCAAACTCTTTGATTGTCTCATCAAATCGGATGTTCCAACTCCTAGATGCTTACTTCAATCCATAAATCGAATTTTGAAGCTTACATACCTTTCTACCATCTCTGGATACAAAGCCCTCAGGTTGTATCATATATACATCCTAAATTAGATTTCCATTTAGGAAAATCGTATTCACATCCATCTTCCATATTTCATAATCATAATGAGTAGCAATGGTAGGAGTATTCTAATGGATTTAAGCATAGCCATGGGGCTAAATGTCTCATCATATTCAATTCCTTGTCTTTGACGATAACCTTTAGCGACTAACCTTGCTTTATAGATAACCACATTACCTTCCATGTCGATTTTCTTCTTGAAAATCCACTTTTACCCTATAGGTTTTAACCCTTCAGGTGGGTCGTCCATACTTGGTTTTCATACATGGAATCCATTTCAAACTTCATGGCTTGAATCTATTTTTCAGATTCTGAACTCTTCAGAGCCTCTTCATAGGTTGTAGACTCATCATCCTCTATGAGCAATACATCATTTCTTTCACTTATAAGAAATCCATATCTGTCTAGAACATTACGTATCCTACTTGACCTACAAACATGTTGTATGTCAGATGGTTCAACTGTTGTCTCATCTCTGTGAGCAACAGTTTTAGGTTCAGGCAATTGATTTGCGTCTATTTGAGCATCATAAACTTCATCAAGTTCAACTTTGCTCCTACTGTCTTCTCTTCGAAGAAACTCTTTCTCTAAAAAGACAGTATGCTTTGAGACAAACATCTTTTGCTCTAAAGCATTATAGAACTGATATCCAATTGTTTCCTTAGGATATCCTATAAAGAGACATTTATCAGACTTCGCTTCAAGCTTGTCTAAATGAATTCACTTCACAAAAGCCGGATAACACCAAATTTTCATATATGAAAGATAGGGCCTTTTGTTAGTCGATATCTCATATGGAGTAACTTCAACTGCCTTTAAAGGGACTCTGTTTTTCACATAAACAATAGTCTCAAGTGCATAACCCCAAAAATATTTCAGTAGATCTGCTAAGCCCATCATCGACCGTACTCCATCAAGGCTCAGTTTATCCTTTCAGCTACACCATTATGTTGTGATGTGTAAGGTGGAGTCCACTAGGATGTTATCCCATTATCTCTGAGATAAGTTAGAAATTCCTTGTTTAAGAATTCACCACCTTGATTTGATCGAAATGCCTTAATACTTCTATCAAGTTGTTTTTCTACTTCATATCTAAATTGTTTGAACATTTCAAATACTTCAGACTTATATCTCATTAGATACACATACCCATATTGTGAATAATCATCGATAAAAGTAATGAAGTACACAAAATCACCTCTGGCATGAATGGACATCGAACCACATACATCAGAATATATTAGGTCTAATAACCCATTGATTCGTTCAACCTTTCCTTTAAAAGGTAATTTATTCATCTTACCTAATAAGAAAGATTCACATATGTCATATGATTCATAATCAAATGACCTTAGGCTACCATTCTTGTGTAGCTTAATCATGTGTTTCTCACTTACATGGCCAAGTCAACAATGCCATAAGTTAGATGATATTAAGTTATGTCATTTTTGTCTTTTATTGTCATTGATATTTAAAATTGGATTGTACATATCTAATATGTAAATTCTATTACACAATGTAGCAGTACCATACAACATGTCATTCAACTTAATTGAATAACCATTGTTTAAAAAAGTTAAATGAAATCCCGCTTTCTTAAGACATGAAACAAATACAATCTTTTTAGTCACAACGGGTACATAATAACAATTTTCCAAAATTAACTCTAGCCCACTGAGAAGATACAAAACATATCTCCCTACAGCTAACGAAGCAACTCTTTCTCCATTTCCCACACGTAGGTCCATCTCTCCCTTCTTGAGCGGTCTACTATCCCTAAAACCCTGCATATTAATATATATATATGTGAGCCATATCTGGTATCTAATACCCAAATGTTATTATCAAAAATAGTATTAACCTCAATGACATACCTGAAGTAGACGGTGGGGCATTTAATGCCTTCTTCTACTTCAGTGACTCCAGATAAGCTTTGCAGTTCCTCTTCCAAAGTCCTTCCGTATTGCAATGGAAGCATATCCCCTTTAGTGTTGTTTCCTTTGCCTTCTTTTTTGCTACACATCCCACTGGCCTCTTCGACTTCTTCTTCTTCTTTTGTTTCTTCTTTTGAGAGCCAGAAGCAGAGTCCACTAGCATCACAACCTTACTGTCCTTCTTGACAGTTTGTTTAGCTATTTTGAGCAGATTAATCAACTCAAGAATCGTTATGGATATTTGGTTCATCCGATAGTTAAGCACAAACTATGAATAACTATTTGTTAAACCAATCAGAATTAAGTCTATACTTAATTCATGATCTATAATGAAACCCAAACCGGATAATCTCTCAATGTAGCCATTCATCTTCAGCGCATACTGCACCGGAGATGATCCCCTAGCCATCTTTGAACGGAAAAGCAACCTTAAGGTCTCAAACCTTTCAGACTGAGCTTGCTCATCAAATAATTCCCTCAGATGGTAGACTATGTTATGAGCATCCATAGCCTCATACTGCTTTTACAGTTCTGGTGATATAGAGGTCAGCATTATACATCTAACCAACTCATTATCATCCAGTAGCTTATTATAAGCTCTCTGATCTTCATCAGATGTATTGGCAGTAGGGGGATCGAGAAGTGGTTCATCTAAGACATATCATAGTTTTTTGAATTTAAGAACAATTCTCAAATTCCATAGCCAATCCAAGAAGTTTGGTCCCATGAGTTTTTTGAAATCTAATAGGAAGCGTAGGTTCACACTAGAAGACATTGTACGATTCGATAACCTAAAAGAATGAGAGAAAGTGCTATAATGTACACTTAATGCATATCTATAAGGACTTTAATAATATGCATTATAGGTTCCATTATTCTTATTCAATTCTTATTCAATTATAGGTTCCTTTATTCTTATTCAAATCTATAGCCCTCACTATAAATTGGAGAAAACTTATAGTTTTCTTAATAGGTCGATATCCGATATCACCAAGAATGACCTTGGGTTTGCCCAACAAGCTACCTTAGGTCAATCGGTAGGTATCATTCATACCAATTGCATTCAATTATGCAACTATCGACTTGTTCCATTAGCTGTTGATTTAGCACACTCATTAGGTTATCAACTCTTAATTTATATACATCCTATGTATATAACCCAACTTCGCCTCTATCTACTTTGACCTTGGGTTTGCCCAACAAATCAACACTTCCAGTTAAGACCAACAATTAATCCGAAAATATAATTTCCATGGTTTGAACATATCTATGTAGAGCGGGCTTAGGTTTGCCTAACAACCCAACTCTAAAATAACTCTGGTTCTTTCCATATCAATGGAAGACATAAGTCCTGATATTTTGGTTGAGGGATTTGTCCTTTGATCTCATCAATAATTGGATGATCTTAATTATGTATATCACGTATACATTTAGATTATGGATAACTCAATTAAATTGAGCCTATGTCCATAACTACCCTTAAAATGCATCTAATGCATGTATCACACAAACGAGGTTTAATTTTAGGTTATGACGACTATGTATCCAAAATTCAATATTTGATTCAACTCTTGAACTAATCAGGTACTAATGTTAGTCTTGGCTAATCTGAATTAAGAATGTGAATCGATTAGGAGCCCTAAAATTTAATTATTTTGATGTCTAGACTAAACACTTTAATCCTAGTTTATAAGCCTCTATCTAGTCACACTAGAAATGCTATACTCTACTTGGATTAATTCTAAATTAATCCCTAGGGTTTCCAAAATTCCCGTACACCAATTAGTCCTCTATAATATCCCCAGGTCATGTCAAATTTATCTAAACAATTTCAGCACATGCCAAAATTATCTTAATGTCCAAAACCGTCAAGATAAATAAGTTAACTTGCTAGACACTAAAGAGACCGATTCGATGTTTGGAAAATTTCTGGAACCCTAATTTCAAGCACATGCGTTAAGCATGTTAGTTTCATCAAAATAATATATTTTTTATCACATAAGAACCGTATTTCGGTCTCATAATCGAAATACATATATTGTAAGTCATTAAGTCAACTCCATCAACTTTCAAAAAGTTGACCAATGTTAACTTTGACTTTATTTATTAATTTAATCAAATTCAATTAATTCTAAAAAAAATTACAGAGTCTTATAAACATTCTAATGTGTCTAATAAAAAATTCCAGAATCTAATTCTTATGAATTACTTATTAAAAAAATAAGAAATATTCAGCATATCATATGTGTATGACACTTGTCACATTACTTCTAACACTAGTCAACCATTACATCATGCATGCATAAGATAACCATTTTAACAACAAGTTTCATGCATCTCATCTTGCATGTACATGCATGAAATTTATTTAAAAATTTTATAAAAATTAATATGGAATTTTCATGCATGCATGTTCATCACATTTCTAGAATTTCCAGAACTTCAACATGCATCAAGCTGAAAATAAATTTGTAATAAACTAGAAAATGAAATTCAATTGCATTTTTATTTTACAGAAACATAATATAACACCTTATAAACGTTTAGGTATTAACACGGAATTTTCGAAATCAGCATATGTAATCAGTTTTCTAGAAAATCCCAGAAATCAACATATGAACAGTCTGGATATAAAATCTAAATAAAATAGCAAATAACTTTCCATTGCAATATCCTTTTACTTAAACATAATATAACATCTTATAAACATTTTGGTGAAAGAAAAACAGAAAAAAATTTCTGCAATTTACAAGAATTTTTCCAAAACAACACGTAAGTCAGTCACAACCCTAGCAAACACTTTGCACATATTCGATACATCATCTATTACATGCACAAACTTGCTCTGATACAACCATTGGGTTAGCTATGGTTACATACATCATATGTATGAGGATACAGAGGAGGTGTCAAAATCAACTTTTCGACACTATAACAACTCGAAAATCACAGAATCTCACATGCATGCAAGGATATGGAAAGAACATGAAATAACAAAACTTTTACCTTATGTATCTCCTCCTTTCTTGATTCTTCTCCTTGTTTAGGTTGTTGCAAACACCAAAGTCTTCCTTGATCACCTAAGAACACGTAAAGAAGTAAGATGAAACAATGTGTAAGGGTTTTAGATCACCAAACTTGATGGATTCAAGTAGATGTTCAATATGGGAGATAGATCAAGGTTATATTATCTTACATGCATGTAAGATTTGTACAACAATTACATAAATTTGCATGAAGATAACTCAAGAACACTTCTCACTCTATCAATTGAGTGCGTAATAAGTGAAGGAACCTTATGCACATAAGTGAAGAACTCACTTATATGTCACTTTGTAGCTTCTGTCATGATCGTGGCCATATAAGGCACAATCATGGCTTGCTCAAAACAGTCCATACACACATGTTTTTCATCTGATCTTTTATGCACGTGACCCTTAGGTTCCTGTCTATTTTAGTCACTTGAATTAACCCTTAATTCAAACACATCATGAAGGGTTTCATGATGCCTATTTGCCGAAATATAAGTGGATTAACACACAAACTCTTTCATGGTTAATTATTCAACTTATGAACCTTTCCCTAGACAATTACTGTGCAATTTATTTTTTCACCATACTATACCCCACTTGGTTTGGAGTATGGGCTATGTGTCAACTCCCACTAGGTTGACTATGTCACAACTAGTGTAATTGATGTTAGTTCTTATCCTGAGATCTCATTACTTGATTTGTCATTGAAGACTCTCTTTATGAAACGTAATTGCTCTGGCCAGATAATCCCAAGTAATGACTCTGATAAGAGGCCGTGGTTATCATCTTCTTCTAGCAGTAGTGATGAATCCTTTATTGGCTACCCAATTACCTTTTAATACAAATAGTTGTACCCAATTACCACCCTAAGAGCGACCTCGTCTTGAGGTAACAAGGAATGATGTCAAAGCATAGGATTTATATCCAAGATATCATTGAGTACCTCAAGTCTAAGGATATTTGCACCATTGTTATGATGAGATTAATCATTGACATTTGATCGATCATCCATATAATAATCTCATAGTGGGTCATTCGATGAGCTTACTACCCTTAGTAAGCATCTACATATTAACTCTAAACATCTCATGGTTACAGTTTATGAGATCCACTAGTTGATCAAATCAAGGAGTATAATATATGCTAGTCTTTTCAGATTAATAATGTCCTGTCGTATTAATCCTATAACTTGGGATTATTTAGATACTAACAAAATTGCATATGATAGGAATCTCATTATCACGATCTCATCATGATTTTCTTTATGATATGTTTTATATCATAGACTTCATTAATTTGATTTAAGATCAATATTAGTTCATATATAAATGAATATAAAATCAATGAAAAATGCCTTTTGCTTTATTAATCAAAACAAAATTTGTACAAAGGTGCTAAAGGTGATTGCCTTTAGAGCACTACTCTAATAGTTTGGAACTGTTAGAACGGGAATTTCATGGCTTACGTTTTCTTTCTATTTTTATATGACTTGCAAAAGATTAAGAAAATGGTGAATTTATTGGGTTAGATTCTTTTATAGCTCTTCAGGTTCTCTTTCTTTTCATTATGTATAAGAGTTTCTCCATTTTGATATATTTTATAGGCTCAAACTCCAGATCGCTTGGAATTTGTAAAAAAAAAAGAGCTTTGGAAATAGAAATTCCAACTTTAGAGGCTTTTCTAAAGCTTTGTATAGTTTCTTTACTCTCCCTATTTTGTCAACGTTGATTATTCACATTCAAGCTTTTTTCTCAATTATTTAACATATATGTTTGGTGTTTAGTTTATTAGTGATCTTTGTAACTTGATTTTTGGATTACTATTTGGTTCTGAATTTAGTTGTTATGCAAAATCTAAAATATCATAACATGAAGTTTATCATTTCTTCTCTTTAATTGATTTGTGGAAACAACATCTAAAAATAGGAAGGTCAAGAGTAAGATAACTATTGAAATGATAATATTGCATAAACAACATAGTGTGAGACAACTATTGAAATGACAATATTGTATAAACAACATAGTATGATAAATGAAAGATTGTTTTATGGAACCTGGATAATAGTTGAGGGAAATTATTTAAGAAAATTTTTAAAGAAGACATGTGAAATCTTATGATTGGGAAATAGAAGCTACCTTCTTAATAAATAGTTCATTTTCACATTTCAGAGGACTTATTACTCGCAGACTTAGAATTATTGATGATGATAAGAAATGATCTTCAAGAAGAAACATTTTTGTGCACGTTAGATCTTTTTTATTATAGTATAAAAAGAGGGAGGTGTTTAGGAACATGTTTCATTGTGGGTTACCATTTCATATTAATAGGATGATAGCAATCTATAATGGATACATGGTGCTTATATCAGTTTTCTTCCATTATAGATACGATGATTATGTTTTTTTATTACTTATAGTCATATGTTTATGAATTTCAAACCATTATTTCATACATAGATGGAACACTTGAATTCTCTATGTGTTTTAAGAAGTTTAGTACAATTATCTATATCATAATTGACATGATGATATGTTTTTTCAGTAATATACCAATTGACTTGGTCCATAAATATACAATTAATTTATATGAAATGTGTGTTCAAGACAGTGAATGTTTATGACATGTGAGTTTAGAGAGTCATTGTTAGTGAGTTTTATATCAAAGTGGAGAATAAAATGTCAAATTAATTTGCATTTCATATGTGTCAAGTAGACAACGAGAATGTTGTGTGAAAATTGTGAGAGGATAGCCTTTGAGAAGTAACTTTTAAGTTGGCATGACCTAGCTAGCCTTAGTACATAAGAAATAACTTTTAAGTTGGCATGACCTAACTAGCCTTTGAAGCGAGGCAGTGGCTTGAATTAAATGGCGCAGAGAGAGATTCCCGACCTAGAATTGGTCAATTTTTTTTAAAAAAAGTTAAAATGTATTAAAAGAGTGAGGAATACAGATAATAGTTCAGCGTATTAAAACATAAGATACAAGGGAAGTAGCTCTGTCTTGCAAATGAAGAAACGGCACCGTATAGAACAAGTGAAACGATTTCTTAGTAAACCTAGAACCAAAATGACTAGTTGATATGCTTTTAGGGTAAATTCATTTTCCCTATCTTCATTCGGTTTTAGAAGCTACAAAATTAGGTTGTGCCTCATGTCATTCTTCTCTCCATTACAATCGTTGTTGACGTAGAGCTCATGTCTAGTAATTGTTTCTTCCTCTATTACTAGATGATTGGAGTCTCTTTTCAGATTAATGAAGATCCTTGTCCTTTCTTCTTCACTCTTGTTTCATATGTATCAGTACCGATTTCGGTGTAAAATTTCAACCTCCTCAGGTAATGATGAATCTGGTCTTTGCCTTCCTCTTTTCTAATATAGATCTTACATTAAAAGTTATTCCTGACTATATTCCTTTTCTCCTATAATTATTTTATAGGTATGTCCCCATGGATTTCTAAGAGCTAGAGTTCGATGGGGATAGCTCCTTCCAGAGAGTGATTGTCTGGCAGGTATTGCCTTCTTGCTGTCTTTACGTTCCCACTGTGCTTAGTTGATAGTTGATTCTCCATGAAACTGCTAAATTAGGGCAAACAGTTTCTGATATGCGGGAACAGAGGAATTTTTCTCTAATTCCTTCAATCATAGATTTAAAAACTTGATCCCTTGTGCTTGTTATATGCTGAAATCTCCTGTTGTTTCTCTCTTACCATATCTCCTTAATGGAGGAGGTAAATGAGATAACATATATGCATTCATTATCCTTAGGATTATGGGATAGCTTTAGAAGCCATTCAATGGCTTCTGCGAATGTTATACCTACGTTAGGAATATAGTTTAGTGCCTTGACCTGCTCCCAAACATAATTCGAGAAGGGACATTTGAAGAAGAGATGTTCCCTTGACTCTAACTCTCCATCACATAGAACATAATCTGCATTGATTGACATAAAGTGTAGTCAGTCTGCAATACTTAATCTGTTTAACACCATTAGCCATAGTATGATAGAGGAACTAGGCATGAGTGATTTGTGCCACACAATAGGGACCCAATTCTGCCTTGTTCTGTTATGATTATGCCATTTCCTAAATTTTGTAGCATTGAAGGTGTTAGGGGGCAGATTGAGGCATTAGAAGCAGTCCTCTCTTTGTAGATTTGGTTAGTAGTTAGGAGTCAGATATTGGAGCATAGATGGAATATTCTATTGACTTCCCTGTAGAATAGTTTGTACCTTTGCATTGATAAGAATATAATGCCATAGTTGAAGAGCTTGAGGATGCCTAATTAATGAACCATGACCTGTCCAATTGTCAAACTAGTAGTGAACTTTCTCTTCATTCCCCACCTTACAGGAGACTATAGGTTGGACCATAAGTCTAAGCCTTAGTAACTGGGTCGAGGACCATAAGAAGGATGGCTTTATAGGAATAGACCAGATACTAGATCCTTTTAGAATGTAGCTATTCAGGCATCGGATCTAAATAGATTTTTTTTAAGGAGAATGTTCCAAAGATTCCTGATTAGGCTGCCCTATTGAATGTTACAATAGAAATCACTCCTAAGCCCCCTTCTTCCTTCCTTTTGCAGACTTTTTTCCATTTCACCTTAGCATAATGACAATCTGAATTTAGATTTCCCCATAGGAATCTTCTGAAAAGTATCTTAATGGATTTAATAAACCCTTTAGCAAGGAAGATATTTGAGGCCTAATAGATGCGTAGGAAATTTAGTACAGCTTTGATAAGTTGTAGCCTCCATCCAAAAAAGAGCACCTTATTGGCCCACATTCCCAATCTCCTCTGAATTTTCTTAATCAAAAGGTAGCATTCTAAAAATTGTATTCTTTTGGTAGTGAGAGGAAGTCCTAAATAATTTAGTGGAGTAGGTTTTCTTGTCATACCTGTTATTTGGGAGATTATGTTCTCCATTAAATTGGCTTCTACAGCTAGGACAAATTGACTTTTGTTAAAATTAATCACCAAACTTGATAGGTCTCCAAAAGTTGACAAGGTTGACATGAGTAGCTCAATAGATTTTCCATTAGCCTTAGAAAAAAGCAATAGATCGTCCGCAAAACATAAGCTGATCAGCCCTATCCTCTTACATTTAACGTGAAATTTGAAGGATTTACTGCTCCTCACTTTCTATTAGATTAGTTAACTAAGTACTTCCATACAGATAATGAATAGATATGGTTATAAGGGTCCCCCTGCTTTAAGCCCTGTGAACTTTTGAAAACATCTGTTAGAGTACCATTGACTAAAATGGAGTAGGTAGGAGTGGTTATACACTCCTTTACCCAAGTAACAAACTTCTTAGGAAACCCCAATAATCTAAGAGTCTGTAAGATAAACTCCCATTCCACATGATCAAAAGCTTTCTTGAAGTCGACTTTGAGTAAATAATTCAGTGGACTATTTTTCCTTTGGTAGCCCTTCATCAGTTCCTAAACTAGGGAGAAATTATCACCAATTCTCCTGCCTTGTATGAAAGCACTCTGGTTATCAGATTTTAATAATTACAGCACTCTCTTCAACCTATTTTTTATGATTTTAGAGATAATCTTGTAGAGGAAATTGGTACATGCAATAAGCCTATAGTCATCCAAAGTAGAGGCATAAGAGGTTTTAGGAATCAAGCATATGTGAGTTTTGTTGATCTCCTTAACTAGAATTCCTCTAGAGAAAAATTCCATTACTGCTCTTGTAATCATAGGACCTGTGTCTTAACATGTTCTTTGGAAGAAATGACCATTAAACCCATTTGAGCCAGGTGATTTATTAGGATGTACATGAAAAACCACTTCTTCTATTTCTCTAGCTTCCATCGGTGTGATTAGGGTTGTAGCTTGTTCCTGAGAGATCTTTTAATGAATAAAGGAATCTGTAGTTCTAAAGTTAGAACGGGTATAAGAGGATCCATAAAAGTTACTATAAAACCTCT
Organism: Erythroxylum echinodendron; assembly: GCA_027575705.1. Taxonomy (NCBI): domain Eukaryota; kingdom Viridiplantae; phylum Streptophyta; class Magnoliopsida; order Malpighiales; family Erythroxylaceae; genus Erythroxylum; species Erythroxylum echinodendron. Next base: position 12,825 of record JANZXR010362686.1, read on the forward strand.
TAGCTTCTTTAAGGAGGTCCTCCTGATTTGTAATTACCTCCCCATTTTCTAACTTTAAGGAGCAAATTCTGTTTGTGTTCCTTCTTGCTAAGACTATATTGAAAAAGAATTTGGAGCATCTTTCACCTTCCCTTAGCCAATTAACTTTAGCTCTTTGTTCCATTAAGCTGCCATGGTCCCTTGCTTTGGAGAGATAGGACACCAGTAGGGATTTTTCAGTAATCAATAGGCTAGGATCAATATGATCCAAATCAAGTTGCTACTGGACTGCCTCTAATTCCTCTCTAGCTAATGTAACTGCTTGTTGAGTGGAGCAAGTTCTCTTGGCCATTAAAGATTTCATTTCCCTTTTGATCACGTTAAGTTTTTGCACACACTTAAATTGATGTGTTCCTTCAACCTCAGTTTCCAACCCTTTGTGAAGATCCTCTGTGAACCCCTCATCTCCGAGTAAAAGGTTATTAAACCTAAATGGCCCGTTTCAACTCTGACTATGTGTAAGATTCTCAATTAATATAGGCGTATGGTCTAAAAATAGGGGGTCTAGAAAGGAAGTTAAACAGTTCAAGAACTATGTAAACCAAGCTTGATTTACCATCGCCTAGTTTAATTTTTCCTCAAAGCCCAACCATCCATCTGTTTGTTACTCCAAGTGTAGAAATGCCCCTATGATTTAAGATTAAAGACTCCTAGTTGAACAACACAATATTTGAAATCAGTTGAGTAATTCCTTAGACTGAAATTATCTTCTACTTCCATTCTGTACACTGTGGAATTAAAATCACCACATAGGATCCCTGCCCCATGTATCCGATTCTAAAAATGGTTAAACTATCCCATAGTTGTTTCCTTTGGCAGGCAAGATTGGATCCATAAATGAAGGAGAGAAATATAGTAGTATTTACCCAAAGGAGATTATAAGACATATGAATAACTTATGTCTCTGTGTTAAGAACTCGAATGTCCACCAAGGTAGGGTCATAACCAATAATGATTATGTCATAACCATGGGCTTAATTATTAGAGAAGAAATTCCATTTAGAGCCCAATTTATTCAATAATTTCATGTTTTCTTTTCTAATCTTAGTTTCGAAAAGAGCAAAAATCCATGGATGTGTTTAATAGACAAAATCCCTTAAAGCTGAAAACTTTGTAGGGCAATTGATCCCCCTCACATTCCATGCTAATTCATATTCAAGCAATGATGGTTTTGGAGCCCTTTCTTTTGCTCCTATTAGTTCTTCTCTTAGCAAATGTCAAAAATTCTATAGTAGTAGGATCTTCTTCCCTGTTAACCGTATTAGAACCAAGTTATTCCTTAAGGTCAAGATCTTTAGAATTAAAGACCAAATTTTCCAATGAATCCTTCAAATGTAGTTCCCCATTTATAGCATCCACTATAACCTCTGTGATGTTATCATCATTAATGGCTTCAACTGAGGCTTCTCTCTCAACTTCCCTTATTTTTTCTATTTTCCCATCCCCATTTGCCACTATAGATTTTTCCCTAACTCCTTTTAGTTAATTCTTTTCATCTATAGCCAGCCCAGATCTGGTTACCTCTGTAAGTTCAACCCCACTGTCTTGAGTATTGGTACCCATCAATTCTTCATAATCCCCTCTTTAGAATGAGAAGAAGTTTTCTGTGTATTGCTTAGACTGATACTACAGGTATTTATACATGAATACATAGGTTTAAAATGGAAAGTAATTCCTATAATCATGCTAAATCCCTATAACTATGATATTTACATTAACTACATAATCCCTCTAATTACGTAATTGCTATATTCTGTAACACTCCCCCTCAAGCTGGAGCATAGATATTGGTCATGCCCAGCTTGTTACAAATAGAATTAACCCGATTTCTCGGTAATGCTTTGGTGAACACATCAGCTAATTGACTCCCTGTTCTAACATGTTGAGTTGAGATTGATCCATCTTCTAGCTTTTCCCGGGTAAAATGACAATCGACTTCTATATGTTTGGTTCTCTCATGAAACATAGGATTATTTGCAATATAGACTGCTGCTTCATTGTCACACCATAAGTTCATTGGTTTAGATTAAACAAACCCAATCTCACCAAGTAAATTATGTAACCATATGAGTTTACATGTAATATGTGCCATAGCCCTATATTTGGATTCTGCACTTGATCGGGATACAACACTCTATTTCTTGCTCTTCTAAGAAATAATATTGCCTCCAACAAAAAAACAGTAACCTGTGGTAGAACGCCTGTCTGAAAGATCTCCTGCATAGTCAGCATCTGTGAATCCTTCTATCATATGGTGGCCATTATTTCGATATAAGATTCCACATCCTAGCGCACCTTTTAGATATCTTAAAATATGAATAACAGCATCCCAATGTTACATTCTAGGAGATGACATGAACTGACTTACAACACTTACTAGAAAGGCAATATCAGGACGAGTGATAGTAAGTTCAATTTTCCCACAATTTTCCTATATTTTTCAGGATTCTTAAGTAAGTCTCCATCTTCAACTTTTAAGTTCACATTTGGTAACATAGGCGCATCACATATCTTTACCTCAATAAAACCAACATCATCTAATAAATCTAAAAAAAATTTTATTTGGGATAGATAGATCCCCTTATGACTGCGAGAAACTTCAATTCCTAAGAAGTATTTCAATGGTCCTAAATCTTTTGTCTGAAAACGAGTCCCAAGGAATGATTTTAACTTTGTGATCCCTACTTCATCACTTCCAGTGATCATAATATCATCCACATATACAACCAATAAAATGCACCCAGAACTAGATGATGCAAAGAACACTGAGTGATCATATGAACTTCTTCGCAAGCCAAACTCAATCATTACAGTACTAAACCTTCCAAACTAGGCACGAGGTAATTGCTTCAAACCATACATAGACTTCCATAATTTGCACACTTTCCCTGACTCCCCCTGAGCAACAAATCCAAGTGGTTGCTCTATGTAAACCTCTTCAGATAAATCCCTGTGCAAGAAAGAATTCTTCACATCAAGTTGGTGAAGTGCCCAATTGTAAGTGGAAGCTAAGGAGATAAACAGCCAGACAGAAGAAAGTTTTGCAATTGGAGAAAAAGTATCAGAGTAATCGACCCCATATGTTTGAGCATATCCTTTAGCAACCAACCAAGCTTTCAGTCACGCAACAAAACCATCAGGATTCATTTTAACAGTGAACACCCACTTACAGCCAATAGCCCGTTTTTCTAAAGAAAGGGGCACAAGATCCCAAGTATGATTCTTCTCTAAGGCCATCATTTCTTCCTTCATTACAGATTGCCAACCATCATGAGCTAGTGCTTCTGTAAGGGACGTTGGGACAGCAACAAAGTTTAAGGAGGCTACAAAAGACTTGGACGAGGGAGATAAAGTATGATAAGATGCAAAAGAAGAAACAGGGTAGGTGCATGCGTGTTTACCTTTACGATGAGCAATAAGAAGATAAAGGCTAGCATCAGGTAGTGGTGAGGAATCTAGAGACGAAGCAGAATAGGTCAGGTCCATGTCCTAGCCGATGAGAGGTGCCTCAATAGACTGCTGCACACGTCGAGAATAAACTTGACAAATAACAGGTCGAGAGGAAGGAGAAACTACCTATTTACTGACAGTATAACTAAGAAAACCATCCCCTGAATCGATAGAATGCGAAGAAGAAGAAGAAGACATAGGAGATTCAAAGAAAGGAGTATTCTTGAAGAAGGTAACATCAGTAGAGACCAAGTAATGACCTAACAAAGGTGAGTAACAACGATATCCTTTTTGTGCACGAGAATATCCCAGAAATCCACACTTGAACAATTTGGGATCCAATTTTGAGACTTGAGGTCACATATCTTGAACAAAGCAAGTATACCCAAAAATTCGAGGAGCTAGAGGGAACAATGTAGATGAGGGAAAGAGAAGGGAATATGGAATCTGACCGTCAAGAACAGAAGAAGGCATTCGGTTGATTAGGAAACAAGAAGTAGAAACTGCATCGACCCAAAAAAACTTTTGGGACCTACATATGGAACATTAGTGCCTGTGCAATTTCTAACAAGTGACAGTTCTTCCGCTCTGCGACACCATTTTATTGAGGGGTAACAACACATGATAACTGATGAATAATACCTTGCTGAGAGAGATAAGAATGAAAAATATGGGAAACATATTCTTTAGCATTATCACTTCTCAAAATGTAGAAGGATTTGTTAAATTGAGTCTTAATTCAGCATGAATGGCAAAAAATATAGTAAACAATTCTAATCGAGATTTCATAGGATAAAGCCAAGTAACTCAAGAATAATCGTCAATAAATGTCACAAAATAACGAAAACCAGATTTAGATGGAATAGGACAAGGTCCCTATACATCAATATGCACCAAGTAAAAGGAAGACTCAACTCGTTTGTTTAATGTCGGAGAATAAGAAACCCCATGATGTTTAGCAAATTGACAAGCTTCACACTCCAAGACAGATTCTTATTTCAGACTAGGACATAACTTGCTTAAAACTAAGATAGACGGATGGACAAAAAGACAATGAAGTTACAAAATGGAAGATGAGCTTGTGCAAGCAATCGATCGAGATACTGTCTCAAAAGTTAAATCAAGAACATACAGGCCATTCTCTAGACGTCCCTTACCAATAATCTACTTCGTCCCAAGATCCTGAAAAAGACAATAATTGGGATAGAAAACAACATAACAGTTGAGACATTGGGTGAGTTGGCTGACATAAAATAAGTTAAAAGGGAATTACGATAAACATAAAACAGAGGATAATGGAAGAGAATTTGTTGGGTGTACTGTCCCATGCCTGATGACAAAAGCGCTATATCCGTTGGCTAAAGTAACACAAGGTAAATCAGTAGTAGATTGAAATAAGAGAGAATACCTGTATTACTAGTCATATGATCAGTAGCCCCTGAGTCAACAACCCAACTACTAGATGAGGTGGAGAGATAAGCAGCAGGGTTACCTGTATTAGCCAAAGCTGATGTTGCAGGAGATGGATGTTGTGAGTCATGATTGGTCAAAATTTGTTGATAGGCATTGGTTAAGCAGGCATGCTTATCCACCGAAATTGTAATAGAAGGCGAGTATGACTAAGGAAGAGGATGCCATCCTAAGCAGCCACATTTGCAAATTTTCTGTTATTATTCTTACCCGAGTATTTGGGAGGCATACCATGTAGTTTCCAACAATTCTTCTTGATATGTCCTTCAACTCCACAATAATTACAGGTCAGAGGGGTGCTACTATTCCCAGTAATAGAACCACCATTGCTCCCACTGTTGCCACTGAGATTATTATTTGAAACATTGCTCATTAATGCCACTGACTGATTGGTCACCATATCAGAAGTCACATCTCATTCGTTACAAACTCGAAGAAAACAGGCATATACTTCCATAAAGGAAGGAACTGTCTCACTAGTTAACAATTGTGTAAGTGCCACTTCATATTCAAAACTCAACCCCGCTAGGAAACACTGGACCACAATTTGTTCCTTTTGTTCTTGCATTTGCTTTATGTCGGCAACAATTGGAAACATGGATCGCTTTTCTTCAAAAACTTGTTTTACTTCTAAATAATATAGAAATAGGGAGCGACCTCTTTGTTCCGCTCGATAAATCTTTAACAATAATTCATAAACATGAGACAGATCTTGATTGCAAGCATACAAAAATTCCAAATATTCCCATAGTTCTTTGACACTATCATAATGATTCACAACATCATCAACAGTTGGGTCCAGAGTATTTTGAATTTTATTAAACAATTTATAATCCTCCATTAACCATTTCTTCTGAGCAACAACATCATTCTTAAGAGGCCGATTACTAGTTAAATGATCTTCTAAATCTAAACTAGTCACAAATCTGTGAACAGTCCTTTTCCACAGTGCATAATTTTTCCTTCCAATCAATTTCCTATTAGTAGTTTTAGATGAACCCATCATAATTTCAGTAATAATCTTCTTATCTCCACCCATATCACTACTTTCAGCCATTTTCCAATTGACAATATTAAGTAGGTAAAGAAGAAAAGATACAGTAGAAACAAAAGAATACCTTAACTATTTAGAACAAGATCTTTCTCCACTACGTAAATACCAATACGTAAATTCCAGCAACTTCACGACATAAGGGAGCTACGAAAATCATAAGCACTCAAAAGTATAAGGGAGCTACGACTGTAGAAGATTCTTCTACACCAACACATACTACAGCTGTCTTCTACACCAACACAGATTAGCAATAGCCCAAAACTGACAGGATATCTAGTGTGGGAAAGAGGAGGCGACACCAGAGAACGAAACTCGGTCGAACGATGGTGTCTCATGTGCCCTCATGAGCCGATGCGTGGAAACAGCATCTAGAGCTGGGCGGCACATGCGAGTCACACGTTGAAGATCTGACAACTAGATTTTAGAGGATGGTCGGTCGGCGCCAGTAATGTCTTCTGAAGAAGGAGGTGAGAAAAAAATTATCCAAAAAATTTACCAACCACACAGTCGGTGTACTGCCTTAACGTAAGGAAGAAAATAAATGACAGAAATGCATAAGAGTCCCAGAAACACGACTAGTCTTTGATACCATGTAGAATGAGAAGAAGTTTTCTGTGTATTGCTTAGAATGATACTACAGATATTTATACATGAATACATAGGTTTAAAATGGAAAGTAATTCCTATAATCATGCTAAATCCCTATAATTATGATATTTACATTAACTACATAATCCCTCTGATTACGTAATTGTTATATTCTGTAACACCCTCTAAGGAAAGTCTTATCTGTAGGAACCCATTTTTTATTTTGAGCAACAAGTAACGGTTTCCACTAGTACTGTATAGAAACATTGTCCTCATAGAAGGTACCATCTAACCCTAGTCTCATAATGGGAATAGTTTCTAATAGGCTATTGGAAAGGTCCATATTTATGTAGATCCTCGTATACCCCAACCTCTTTCTATTAGCAGTATTATCATCTGAGCAAATAGGTTTACCCAGAAAGCTACCAATCATGCTCAAGCCTTTAGTAGTCCAATATTCAAGAGGAACGATAAAAATATTTACCCACATAAGTACTGGTCTCCTTTCCTGGCAGTCAATCTGAAATTCGGGCTGCCATGGCTGCAAAAATAAAGGAAAGTTTGCTATATGCCATGGCCCTTCCTCTACTACCTTTAGTGCTTGTGCTTTAGAAGTAAAGGTGAATAAAATACATCTGTCCTCGTCAATGATAGCCTCTAGAAACCCTTTGTTCTTCCACGTCTTTTGTGCCCATCTTTGTATAATAGGGAAAGCAAGTCGTTTATGTAACATCCAGCTTCCAGACAAAGGGTTGAACCAGGGAAATTGATACATGTGAGAGCAATCAGAGAAATTATGAAAACACATCTCATGCTCATGCATTTGTGAACAGTGATTTTTGCACATGAAAAATATCTGTACATGCATTCATGAC
>JANZXR010362802.1:0-20279 GCA_027575705.1 Erythroxylum echinodendron
GCTCCCTTATCTTAGGATATGTATCGAAATGACCTACGGGCGTCCCGATGCGTACCCTAGGGTAATGGGGTGTTACAAAAGGTGCACCAGCGAGCTGTTTTACTGACCAAAGGTGTGTGAACAGGCTATTTTACCTACTTACGGTGTGCTAGCAGGCTGTTTTACCCACCTAAGATGCCTAGCGACCATCCCAACTGGCTATTTTGGTGGCCAAATATGTGCCAACAAGATGTTTTTCCCACTGAAGGTGCCCTACAGACTGCTTTTCCCATCGAAAACAGCTAGACACTTTCTAACAAGCTATTTCTCACATCGAAGGTGTGCAAACTGGATGTGTTTCCCACCGAAGGTGTGCCAATAGGTTGTTTTCCCACCTAAGGTGTGCCAATATGTTGTTTCTCCCACCAAAGTTGCCCAACAGATTGATTCTCCCACTGAAGGTGTCTACTGACTATGCCAATAGGACAACACACTGTGTTTCCCCCTGAGGGTGCCCAACAAGTTGTTTTTCACACCTAAGGTGTGCCAACATCTTATTTTCCCACCAAAGAAACCTAATGACCATGCCAATATGTTGTTTTTCCCACGAAAGGTGTTCCAATAGGTTATTTTTTCCACTGAAGGTGCCTAGCGACCGTGCTAATGAGCTGTTTTCCCATCGAAGGTGTGCCAACGAGCAGTGTTCCCCACCAAAGGTGCCCAACAGGCTGTTTTTCCCATCGAAGTTACTTAGCGATCATGCAATAGGCTGTTTTGTGCATTGAAGATATGCCAAATTGCTGTTTTACCCACCAAAGGTTTGCCAACGGGCACTTTTTCCTTTGAAAGATATGCCAACAAGATGTTTTTCCCACTGAAGATGCCTAGCGACTATGCCAACGGGCTGTATTGCCCACCAGAGGTGTGCCAACGGGTTGTTTCTCCCACCGAAGTTGCCTGTTTTCCCAGCTAAGGTGCCTAGCGACTATGCCAATGAGATGTTTTGGCCATCGAAAGTGCAGCAACATACTGTTTTCCCCACCAAAGCTACCCCATGTAATGTCTTTTCCATCGAATGCACAAAGTAACTTCGCCAACAGGTTGTTTTACCCACTGAAGGTGTGCCAATGGATTGTTTTACCTATCAAAGGTGCCTACCGACCGTGTCAACAGGCTATTTTACCCATTAAAGATGTGCCAACAGATTGTGTTTCCCACCGAGCATGCCCAACAAGCTGCTTTCACACCAAAGGTGCCTAGTGATCTTGCCAACGGGCTGTTTTGCCATCAAAGATGTGCCAACAGGCTGTGTTCCCTATTGAAGGAGAACAATGAGTTGTTTTTCCTATTGAAGGTGCTTAGAGATCATGCCAACGGGCTTTTTTGTGCACCAAAGATGTGCCAAAGGGCTGTATTGCCCTCCCGAGGTGTGCCAACAGGTTGTTTTGCATACGAAAGGTGTGCCAATAGGCTAATTTTCCCACCAAAGGTGGTCAATAGACTGTTTTTCCAACCTCGAGTGCCTAATGACTATGCCAACAAGTTGTTTTGGCCATCAAAAGTGCGCTAACGGATTGTTTTTCCAGCCGAATGTGCCTCACGGATAGTTTTTTCCCATTGAAGGTACCTAGCGACTTTGCCAGTGGGCTGTTTTGCCCACCTAAGATGTGCCAACAGGTTGTTTTTCCTACCGAAGGTACACTAACAAGTTGATTTCCCCTGAAGGTGCACAACGGACTATTTTGCCATCTAAAGTGCCTAGCGATTGTGCCAACAACCTATTTTCCCACCGAAAGCCCTTATGACTTTTGCAATGAGCTCTTTTACCCACAGAAGGTGTGCCAATAGGCTGTCTTTCACATCGAAGGAGCGCAACAGGCCATTTTATCCACCAAAGGTGCATAGTGACTATAACAACGTATTGTTTTCCATACCGAAGGTGGGCCAACTGGTTGTTTTGCCTCCTTAAACTGTACCAATGGGTTGTTTTCCCACTGAATGTCCCCGACGAGTTGTTTTTCCCATCGAAGGAGCCTAACAACCATGCCATCATGCTGTTTTGCACACCAAAGTTAAGTCAATGGGTGTGCCAATAGACTATTTTGCTTCCCAAAGGTGTGCCAATAAACTATTTTACCTATCAAAGCTGTGCCAACTAGGATTTTTTCCCACCTAAGGTGCCTAGCGACCATGCCAATAGGATATTTTGGCCACCAAATGTGTGCCAATGGGTTATTTTTCCCACTGAAGGTGCCCTAAGGACTGTATTTTACACCGAAGGCAGCTAGCAACTTTACCAATGATTTTTTTCTCGCCAAAGCTACCTAACTAACTCTTTTTGCAACCTAAGGTGCCAAGTGACTGTGCCAATGGGCTATTTTTTCCAACGAATGTTCACCACGACATGTTTTTCCTACCAAAAGTGCCTAATGAATATGTTAACAGTCTATTTTTCCCATCAAAGGAGTGCTAACGGGCTAGTTTTGCCAACTAAAGGTGAGCCAACTGGCTGTTTTGCCTATCGAAGATATGCCAATGGGCTGTTTTACCCACCTTTATGCCTAGCGACCATGCCAACGACCTATTTTGACTGCCAAATGTGTGCGCCATGTACTTTTTTCCCATCGAAGGCAGCTAGCGACTTTACCAATAGGCTATTTTCCCATCAAAGGTGCACCAATGGGCTGTGTTTCCTATCGTAGGTGTGCCAACCGGTTGTTTTTCCTATAGAAGTTGTGACAATATGTTAACAACGAAGGTGACCAACGAATTGTTTTTCCCACCAAAGGTGCCCAGTGACTATAGCAACTAGCTGTTTTGCGTATAAAAGGTGGGCCAACGGGCTATGTTTCCTACTGAGGGTGCCCAACAGTCTATTTTTCACACCGAAGGTCCCTATCGATCATACCAACTTGTTTTTTTTTCTAATTGAAGGTGTGCTAATGGGTTATTTTTTGCACTGAAGCTGCCTATGTGTTGTTTACCCCATCAAAGGTGTGCCAAGGGCTGTTTTTTCCACCAAAGGTGAGCCAACATAATGTTTTTCTTATCGAAGGTGCCCAACGGACTGCTTTTCCCACCAAAGGAGCCAAATGTCCTTGCCAATTGGCTTTTTACCCACCAAAGGTGTGCCAACGAGCCAAGTTTCCCACCAATAGTGCCCAACGATTTGTTTTACACACCAAAGGTACCTATCAACCATGGCAACTTGCTGTTTTTCCCACTGAAGGTGCCCAGCAATGACGCCAATATGCCTATGTGTTGTTTATCCCATCAAAGTTGTATCAACAGGTTGTTTTTCTCACCGAAGTTGTGCCAGCGTGTTGTCTTTCTCGTCGAAGTTGTGCCAATGGGCTATTTTTCCCACCAAAGGTGCCTAGCGACCATGCCAATGTGCTATTTTGCCAGTCAAAGGTGCCTACCGATTATGCCAACATATTGCTTTTTCCACCTAATGTGTGCCAATGGGCTATTTTTCCCAATGAAGGTGTCTAATGACTATGCCAATAAGTTGTTTTGTCCATCAAACGTGTGCCAACAAGCTGTGTTTCCCACCAAAGGTGCCCAACGAGTTGTTTTTCTCGTCGAAGTTGCTTATTTTGCACACCAAAGGTGTGCCAACAAGCTATTTTGCCTACTGAAGGTGTGCCAATGGGCCGTTTTTCCACTAAAAGTGCTTAACGGATTGTTTTGCCACCTAAGGTGCATAGTGACCATACCAACAGCCTACTTTTCCCACTGAAGCTACCCTATGGGCTGTTTTTCCCACTGAAAACAGCTAGTGGAATGGCCTGAAAGTGATTGGAATAGGATCTGGTGGTTGTTGGAAAAGTTTTGGGCAATTTGGTTTTTATTGGATAAAACTGGAACAGGAAATATGAAGACATTTCTGGGTTAATTAGATGGGAAATTGGTTTCGAGGAAAGAAGCAAAGTTGTAGAAATATTAGCAAAATACAATTTAGACATAAGAATGGGATTAATCAGATAACGAATCATTGAGTTATGGTGGATTTTTCAGTGATATGTTAATCTGGGCAATAAAATGAAGGCAGATAATGAAAATGGAAATTTTAAGGTGGATGGGGTTCAAATTGGGTGAAGATGTCTTCTGGAGATTTGTAATCTAAGATGTGAGGAATAAGCTTGAAGAAGGAAAATTTTTGATTTGATGAACACAGGAAACAAGAACTGGAAAACAAAATTTGAACTCGGACAGAATTCTAGAAATCGCACAACACACAAACGATTGAATGTTTTCGACAAAGAAACAAGCCCTTTTGATTATTTTTGGAAAAATAATCAAACCCAATGATTGTTATTTGGATAAAACAATCAAAACCTAGACAATTCTTTGCTAAAATATTGAGAGAAAATCTCAATTTTTCCTTATATTTTTCTGAAAATATTGAATAGGAAACAAATGAGCTGAAATAGGAAGCAAAAGGGCAGCCACAAGGTCAGCTCCTCATCTTTTCTATTCTAAAGTTTTTTTAGCTCATTAAAACATAAATAAAACCTACAATAAAAGTCTTACAAAATTACTAAAATAAAACAAACCAAACAAGTCATTAAATCGGGCCAAAATAACAAATTCGGGCTAAGATAAAACAGGAAATAAAACAAGTATTTATATCAAACCAAATACTAGTTAAATTAGACTTAAATAAGCCCAATTGAAATGTGAGAAAAACTGTTGCTCCTAGGCTTCGAACAACTCAGTATGGTTAGGTGCAAAAACACAAACTTTAAAGTCACCAAATGGGCTCAACATCACTTGGAACTTTAAGAATAAGTGCAACCCAACTTTTTCTTCCTCCAAGACTTCAATTGACTCTTTTTGGACCTCAACTCCACTCAATGGTTTTTCTCCAAACCCTATAGATTCCATATCTTCAATTGCAAGCTTGGATGGCCCTCTATTAGAAGGAATGTTTATAGGCTGTGTTTCCCACCCTAACAGGCTATTTTACCCACCAAAGATGCCTAGCGATTATACCAACAGGTTGTTTTGCCAGCCAAAGATCTGCTAATAGGCTGTTTTTTCTACCAAATGTGTGCTAACCAGTTGTTTTTCCCACCTAAGATGCCTAGCAACCATGCCAATGGGCTATTTTGGTCAAAAATATTTTCCAACGGGCTATTTTTCCTATCGAAGGTGCCCCATAGACTATATTTCCTATCGAAGGCAGCTAGCGACTTTGCCAATGGGCTATTTTGCCCACTGAAGGTGTTCCAACAGAGTGTTTTTTCTACCAAATGTGTGCCAACGGGTTGTTTTTCCGACCAAAGGTGTGCCAATGTGCTATTTTTCTAACTAAAGGTGCCCAATGGACAATTTTTCCCACCTAAGGAGCCTAACGACCGTGTCAACAGGCTATTTTACCCACCGAAGGTGCGTATCGACCGTGTCAATATGTTGTTTTTCCCACCAAAAGTGTGCCAATAGGTTGGTTTTCCTACCGAAGATGCCTAGCAATTGTGCCGATGTGTTGCTTTTCCATCAAAGGTGTGCCAATGAGCAGTTTTTCCCACAGAAGGATTGCCAAAGTGCTGCTTTTCCCAGAGAAGGTGTGCCAATGGGTTGTTTTGTCTACCGAAGGGGTGCCAACTGGATGTTTTTCCTATCAAAGGTGCCCAACAAATTGTTTTACGCACCTAAGGTGCCCAGCAACGGTGTCAATGGGCTGTTTTGTCCACCAAAATGCACCAATGGGCTGTTTTTCCCACTGAAGCTAGCCCATGGACTATTTTTCCCATCGAAGGCACATAGTGATTTTGCCAATAGGTTGTTTTGCCCACCGAAAGTGCACCAATAGGCTATTTTTCCTATCGAAGGTATGCTGGTATGTTACTTTTCCATCGATTGTGCCCAACGAACTATTTTTGCCACCTAATGTGCATAGCGATCGTGCCACTGGATTATTTTGGCCACCGAATGTGCGCCAACAGGCAGTTTTCCCCAAAAAAAGCTTCCCTAGAAACTATTTTTCCCACCAAAAGCACCTACTGGCTTTACCGAATGGCTATTTTACCCATCAAAGGTGTGCCAATGGGTTGCGTTTCCCATCGAAGGTGCCCAACGAGCTACTTTGCCTACCGAAGTTGCCTAGCGACCATACCAACGGGCTATTTTTCCAACTGAATGTCTAGCACGACATATTTTCCCATCAAAGGTGCCTAACCAACATGCCAACGGGCTAATTTGCACACCGAAGTTGTGCCAAAGGGCTATTTTTTACATCAACGTTGTGCCTATAGGCTATTTTGCATATCGAAGGTGTCCTAACGAGCTGTGTTTTCGAGCGAAGGTGTACCAACGGGTTGTTTTGCCTACTGATGATGTGCGAATGGGCTATTTTTCACTAAATGTGCCCAATGGACTATTTTTGCCACCTAATGTCCATAGCAACTGGTCTAACGGACTATTTTTGCTACCAAATGTGCGCCAACTGGCAGTTTTTCCCACTGAAGCTGCCCCACGGACTATTTTTGCCACCAAAAGCACCTAGCGACTTTTCCCACTGAAGTTGTGCCAATGGGTATGTTTCCCATCGAAGGTGCCCAATGGGCTATTTTGCAGTGTGCCTAACAACCACACCAACGAGCTATTTTTCCAATCAAATGTCCGTCGCGACATGTTTTTCCCACTGAAGGTGCCTAACAACTTTGCAAATGGGTTGTTTTGCCTACCAAAGGTGTGTCAACAAGTTGTTTTTACCTACCAAAGGTGAGTCAACAGGCTGTTTTATGCCCTCAAGATGCCTAGCAACCATGCCAAGGGGCTATTTTGGCCATCGAATGTGTGCTAACAGGTTGTCTTTCCCACCAAAGGTGCCCCACGGACTTTTTTCCCCACAGAGGTAGCTAGCGACATTGTCAATAGGCTATTTTGCCCACCGAAGGTGTACGAACGAGCTGTGTTTCCCAACAATGGTGTGCCAATAGGTTGTTTCCCCACCAAAGCTATGCCAACATGCAGTTTTTCCCACCAAAGGTGCCCAACAGACTAATTTCCCACTAAAGGTGACTAACGACCACACTAATGGGCTATTTTTCTAATTAAATTTCTGCCGCGACATGTTCCTAATGACTATGTAAATGGGTTGTTTTGCCTGCCAAAGGTGTCTCAATAGGTTGTTTTGCCTATGAAAGGTGATCCAACGGGCTATTTTTCACCCTCAAAATGCCTAACAACTATGCCAATGGGCTATTTTGGCCGCCGAATGTGTGCCAACAGGTTGTTTTTCTCATAGAGGCAGCTATCGACATTGTCAATGGGTTATTTTGCCCACCGAAGGTGTGTGAATGAGCTATGTTTCCCAACAAAGGTGTGCCAATAGGTTGTTTTCCCACCGAAGGTGTGCCAACATGTGGTTTTTCCCACCAAAGGTGCACAACAAACTAATTTCCCACCTAAGGTGTCTAGCGGCATTGCCAATGGGCTATTTTCCCACGAATGGTTCCTATCGACCATGCCAATTTGCTACTTTTCCCCACTGAAGGTGTACCAATGGGTTGGTTTTCAAACCAAAGGTGCGTAACGATTGTGCCAACGTTCGAATGTGGTGCTTTTCTCATATAAGGTGTTCTAACGGGTTGTTTTTCCTCTAAAGATGCCAAGCAATAATGCCAACTTGCTATTTTTCCCATTGAAGTTGTGCCAACGGACTATTTTCCCACTGAAGTTATGCTAATGTGATGTTTTTCCCACTAAAGATGTGCCAACAGATTGTTTTGCCCATCGAAGGTGCCTAGTGATTATTTTGCCCAGAAGATTGTGTTTCCCACCGAGGGTGCCCAACGGGCTATTTTTCTCACCATAGAGCCTATCAACTGGCTAGTTTTCCCACTGAAGGTCTCCAGCAACGATGCCAATATGCCAACAAGCTAACGTGTTGTTTTCCTCCACTAGAGCTTTGCCACCCAAGATGTGCCAATAACATGTTTTTTCCACTGAAGGTGCCTAACAATGATGCGAACGGGCTACTTTGCCCACCAAAGGTGTGCCAATGGGCTATTTTGTCGTCCAAAGGTGTGCCAACTAACTTTTTTGCCTACCGAAGTTATGCCTATTTTACCCATCTAAGGTTCCTAGTGACTATGCCAATGGGCCATTTTGGCTGTCGAATGTGTGGCAACTGGCTGTTTTTCCCACTAACGTAGCTAGCAACCTTTCCAATGGGTTGTTTTGCCCACCGAAGTCAGCTAGCGATCATGCCAATGTGCTTTTTTCCTGACGAAGGTGTGCCAAAGTACTGTTTTTTTCGACAAAAGTGTGCCAAAGTGTTGTTTTTCCCACCGAAGGTTCCCAACGGAATGTTTTTCCCAGCTACAGTGCTTGGCTACCGTGCTAGCGGGCTATTCGTCCCACAGAAGGTCCTATCGACCGTTCTAATATGCTATTTCTCCCATTGGAGGTATGGCAACAAGCTGTGATTCCTACTGAAGGTGCCCAACGAGCTCTTTTGCCCACCAAAGGTGCCTAGTGACTGTACCAACGGGATGTTGTATCCCTCGAAGTTGTGTCAAAGGGTTATTTTTCTTTTTAGAGGTGTGCCAACAGGCTTTTTTTCCCTATTGAACGTGCCTAAATAACTATTTTTGTCACCTAAGATGCCTAGCAACTATGCCAATGGGCTATTTTCCCACTGAATGTCCCCCATAACATGTTTTTCCCACCGAAAGTGCCTAATGACTGTGCCAACGAGCTATTTTTCCCATTCAAGGTGCACCAACGGGCTGTTGTGTCAAAAAAAGATGTGCCAACAAGCTGTTTTGCCTACCGAAGATGTGCCAACGGGCTGTTTTACTCACCTGAGATGCCTAGTGACCATGCCAAAGGGCTATTTTAGCCACTGAATGTGAGCCCTATGGACTGTTTTTCCCATCGAAGGCAGCTAATAGTTTTGCCAACGTACTGTTTTGGCCACCAAAGGTATGCCAACAAGTTGTTTTTCCCACCGAAGGTGTGCCAACGTGTTTTTTTCCCACTAAAAGTTCCCAACTAACTGTTTTTCCCACCGAAGGTGCCTACTGACCATGTCAACTAGCTGTTTTGCCAATCAAAGGTGCATCAACAGGTTATGTTTCCTAACGAGGATGCCCAACAGGTTGTTTTTCATACTGATGGTGCCTATCAATCGTGCGAACATGCTATTTTTCCCACAAAAGGTGTGCCAATAGGCTGTTTTTCCCACCGAAGGTGTGCTAACGTGCTCTTTTTCCCATCGAAGGTGTGCCAACGTGTTGTTTTTCCCACTAAAGGTGCCTAATAGATTATTTTTCCCATTTAAGGTGCCTATTTACTACGCCAGCGAGCTATTTGTCGCCCCAAAGGTCTTATCGACGTTGTCAACAATCTGTTTTTCCCACTGAAGGCATGCCAACGGGCTGTGTTTCCTACCAAAGGTGTTCAAAGGACTATTTTCCCCACTGAAGGTGCCTAGCGACCGTATCAACCAGCTGTTTTTCTTCCTAAAGGTGTGCCAACTAGCCTTTTTTCCCACCGAAGGTGCCCAACAAACTGTTTTTGCCACCAAAGGTGCCTAGCAACCATGGCAATAGGTTATTTCTCCCACTGAATGCCTGTCTAGGCAAGTTTTTCGCACTGAAGGTGGCTAATGATTATTTTAGCAGGATATTTTGCCCATCGAAGGTGTCACAACGGGCTATTTTACCCATCGAAGGTATGCCAATGGGCTGTTTTTCCCACCAAAGATGCCTAGCAACCACGGCAACAAACTATTTTGGCTACCAAATGTGTGTTAATAGGCTGTTTTTCCCACTGAAGGTCCCCACAGACTATAATTCCCATCGAAGACAGCTAGCGACTTTACCAACGAGTTGTTTTACCCACCGAAGGTGCGCCATTAGGTTGTGTTTCCCACTAAAATTGTCCCATCAAGCTGTTTTTCCTATCAAAGGTGAGTCAATGTGCTGTTTTTCGAACCACAAAGGACATTTTTCCCACCAAAACAGCCTAGTAACTGTGCCAACGGACTATTTTACCACCAAAGGGGCCTATCGATCGTATCAATATGTTGATTTTCCCACCTAAAGTGTGCAAATGGGCTAGTTTTCCAACCTTAGGTGCCTAGCGATTATGCCAACATGCTACTTTTCCCATTGAACGCGAGCCAACGGGTAGTTTCTCCCAGCGAAGGATTGCCAAAGTGCTATTTTCCCACCTAAGGTGTACCAACGGGCCATTTTGCCTACTGAACGTATGCCAACAGGTTGTTTTTCCAGCCGGAGGTGCCCAACGGATTGTTTTCCCCATATAAGCTGCCTAGAAACCATGCCAACGGGCTTCTTTGTCCACCGAAAGTGAACCAATGGACTATTTTTCCCACCAAAGTCAGCTAGCGACTTTTTCTAACAGGTTGTTTTGCCTACTGAAGGTGTGCCAATGGGCTGTGCTTCCCATCGAAGGTGTGCCAATATGTTGTTTTTCCCACTGAAGGTGTGCCAACGTGTTGTATTTCCCACTGAAAGTTCCCGAACGACTGTTTTTCCCACTGAAGGTGCTTAATGACCATGCCAACTGGATGTTTTTCCCACCGCAGGTGTGCCAATAGGTTATGTTTCCTAACGAGGGTGCCTAACGAGCTATTTTTCACACCGAAGGTGCCTATCGATTGTGTTAACATGCTATTTTTCCTACCAAAGTTTTGCCAATGGGCTATTTTTCAACTGAAAGTGCCCAGCAATGATGCCAAAGTGCCTACGTGTTGGTTATCGCATCAAAGATGTGCCAACGGGTCCTTTTTCCCTTCTAATATGCATCAATATGTTTCTTTTCCCACTGAAAGTGTACCAATGAGTTGTTTTTCCCACCGAAGGTGCCTAGCGACCGTGCCAACATGCTATTTTGCCTGCCGAAGGTGCCTATCAACTGTGTCAACGTGTTGTTTTTTCCATCAAAGGTGTGATAATGGATTATTTTTCTCACCGACATGGCATAATGATCATGCCAATGAATTGTTTTGCCCATCGAAGGTGTGCCAACAATCTGTGTTTCCCACCAAAGGTGGCCAACGAGCTATTTTTCCCATCAAAGTTGCTTAGCGATCATGCCAAACGGATGTTTTGCCCACCGAAGGTGTGCCAACAGGATGTTTTTCCTACCAAAGGCATTCTAACAAGTTGTATTTCCACTGAAGGTGCCCAACGGATTGTTTTGACACCTAAGGTGCCTAGTTACCATGCCAACGATCTATTTTTCCCTTCGAATCTGCCCCAAGGGTTGTTTTTCCCATCTAGCGACTTTTCTAACAAGCTGTTTTTCCCACCGAAGGTATGCCAATGGGCTATATTTCCTAACAAAGCTACACAAAGACCTATTTTTCCAAACAAAGATGCCAACTGACTGTACCAAAGGATAATTTTGCCCACCAAAGGTATGCCAACTGGTTGTTTGCCTCCTTAAGGTATGCCAATAGGTTATTTTCCCATCGAATGTCCTCTACGAACTGTTTTGCCTATTGAAGATGTCTAACAACCGTGCCAACGTGCTCTTTTGCCCACCAAAGTTGTGCCAATGGGTTATTTTGCTTACCAAAGGTATGCCAAAAGGTTGTTTTGCCTATCGAAGGTGTGCCAAATGGGCTATTTTCCCACCTAAGATGCCTAGTGACCTTGACAATGGGCTATTTTAGCTACCAAATGTGTGCTAATGGGCTATTTTTCCCACCACAGACTACATTTCCCATCGAAAGCAGCTAGAAACTTTGCCAACGGGTTGTTTTACGCACTAGAGGTGTGCCAATAGGCTGTGTTTCCCATCGAAGTTGTGCTAATAGGCCGTTTTCCCAATGAAGGTGCACCAATATGAAGGTGCCCAACATACATTTTTTCCACCTAAGGAGCCTGGATATTTTACCCATCGAAGGTGCCTATCGACCATGCAAATATGTTGTTTTCCCAGTAAATGTATGACAATGGTCTGGTTTTCCCATTGAAGGTGCCTAGTGATTGTGCCCATGTACTGCTTTTCCTATCGATGATGTACTAACGGGTAGTTTTTCTCATCGAAGAGTTGTCGAAGTGTTGTTTCCCCATCGAAGGTGTGTCAATGACGGTTTTGCCAATCGAAGGTGTGCCAACGGGATGTTTTTCCCACCTAAGGTGCCTAAGGACCATGCCAACAGGCTGTTCTCTCCACCAAAAGTGGACCAACGGGTTGTTTTTCCACCGAAACTATCCCACGGATTGTTTTTTCCATCGAAGGCTCCTAGCGACTTTTCCAATGGGCTGTTTTACCCACCGAAGATGTGCCACCGGGCTATTTTCCCAACCCAAGGTGTGCCACCAAATGTGCCGAACAAATTATTTTTTCCACTTAATATGCATAGTGACCATACCAACTAGCCGTTTTGTCCATCGAAAGTGCACCAACTGACTATTTTTCCCACCGTAGCAACTTTGCCAACTAGCTGTTTTTCCCATCGAAGGTATGCCAATAGGCTGTGCTTCCCACTGAAGGTATGCCAACAGGTTGTTTTCCCTACCAAAGGTGTGCCACCGCGTTGTTTTTCCCACCGAAGGAGCCCAACGGACTGTTTTTCCACCAAAGCTGCCTAATGATCTTGCCAACAAGCTATTTTTCCCACCACAAGTGTTGCAATGGGCTGTGTTTCCCACCGAGGGTGCTCAATAGGGTGTTTTTCACACCGAAGTTTCCTATCGACTATGGCAACGTGCTATTTTTCCCACCAAAGGTGTGCCAATGGGTTGTTTTTCCCACTGAAGGTGCCCAGCAACGATGCTAACGTGCTATTTTTCCCATCAAAGTTATGTCAACAGGCCCTTTTTCCCACCGAAGGTGTGCCAACGTGTTGTTTTTCCCACTGAAGGTCTATCAATAGGCTATTTTCCCCACCAAAGGTGCCTAACAATCGTGCCAACGTGCTTTTTTTCCCGCTGAAGGCGTGCCAATGTGTTGTTTTTCCCACTGATGGTGTGGCAACGAGTTATTTTTCCCACTGAAGGTGCCTAACTGACTGTTGCTCCCATCTAAGGTGCCTGGTCATCATGTGAGAGAGCTATTTGTCCCAACAAAGGTCCTATCGATAGTGCTAACGTGCTGTTTTTCCCACCAAAGGCCTGCCAACGACTTGTGTCCACCTACCAAAGGTGCCCAACGGGTTATTTTTCCTACCGAAGGTGCCTAGTGATCGTACCAACGGGATTTTTTACTCATTTAAGGTGTGCCAATGGCTATTTTTCTTCTTAAAGGTGTGCTAATGAGCCTTTTTTCGTGTCTAATGAGCCTAACAAATTGTTTTTGCCACTTAAGGTGCCTAGCGATTGTTTCAATGGGCTATTTTACCGCCGAATGTTTGCCACGACATACTTTTTCCCACTGAAGGTTCCTAATGACTATACCAACAGGCTGTTTTGTCCATTGAAGGTGTCCCAACAAGCTGTTGTTCCTACCAAAGGCATGCTAACATGCTGTTTTTCCTACCTAAGATGCCTAGAGACCATGCCAGCAAGCTATTTTTCCCATCGAATGTGCCCCACGGATTGTATTTCTCATCGAAAATAGCAAGTAACTTTGCCAATGGGTTGTTTTGCCCACCAAAGGTTTGCCAACAAGCTGTGTTTCCCACCGAAGCTATGCAAACAGACTATTTTCCCATCAAAGATGTGCTAACGTGCTATTTTTCCAATCAAAGGTGCCCAATAGACATATTTTCCCACCTAGGGAGCCTAATGATCATACCAACTGGTAATTTTACCATTTACCATGATGACGTGTTGTTTTTCCCACTGAAGGTGTGCCAATGGGTTGGCTTTCCTACTGAAGGAGCTTAACGATTGTGCCGATATGCTGCTTTTCCCGTCGAAGGTGTGCCAATGGGTAGTTTTTCCCATGAAGGATTGCCAAAGTGTCGTTTTCCCATCAAAGCTGTGCCAATAGGGTGTTTTTTCCATCGAATGTTTCCCACCGAGGGTGCCCAAAGGCTTGTTTTTCACATCAAAGGTGCCTATCAACTGTACCAATGAGCTTTTTTCCCCACCTCCCACCTATGGTGTGGTAACATGTTGTTTTTCCCACTAAAGGTGCCCAAAGGACAGTTTTTCTCATCTATAGTGCCTGGTTACCATGCCAGCAGGCTATTTGTCCCACCGAAGGTCCTATTGAGCATGCCAACGTGTTGTTTTTCCCACCAAAGGTGTGCCAACAGGCTGTATTTCCCACTGAAGTAGCCCAACGGGATGTTTTACCCACCAAAGTTGTGTCAACGGGCTGTTATTCTTCCCGAAAGTGTGTCAATGGGCCTTTTTTCCAATCGAAGGAGTCCAACTAACTGTTTTTGCCACCTAAGGTGTCTAGCGATCGTGCCACAGAAGGTGCCTATCGTCCATGCCAAAATGTTGTTTTTCCAACTGGAGGTGAGCCAATGGGCTAGTTTTCCCATCGAAGGTGCCTAGTGACTGTGCCAACATACTACTTTTCCCATCGAAGGTATGCCAACAGGTAGTTTTTCCTACCGAAGGACTTCCAAAGTGTTGTTTTCCTATGTTTCCAGTTGAAGGTGCCCAACGGGCTATTTTTCCCACTGATAGTGCCTATCGGTCATACCAACAGGCTATTTTTCCAACCGAATGTCTGCCACTGCATGTTTTTCCCACCAAAGGTGCCTAATGACCATGCTAACGGGTTGTTTTGCCTATTAAAGGTGTACCATCAGGTTGCTTTGTCAGTCAAAAATGAGCCTACAGGTTTTTTTTTTTGTAGAAGGTGTGTCAACAGGCTACTTTGTCCGCTGAATGTGTGCTAGCAGGCTGTTTTCCTAGCTAAGGTGCCCACGAACTATTTTTCCCCTTCAAGGTAGCTAGCAACTTTGCCAATGGATGGTTTTTCCTATTGAAGGTATACCAACAGGCTATGTTTCCCACCGAAGGTGTGCCAATAGATTGTTTTTCCCAGCAAAGGTGCTCCAACAAGCTATTTTTTCGACCAAAGGTTCCCAACAGACATTTTTTGACACCTAAGGAGCCTTTCCATTTTACCCACCGAAGATCCCTATTGATTGTGCCAACGTGTTATTTTTCCCAACAGATGTGTGCCAACAGGCTAGTTTTCCCACCAAAGGTGCCAAACGATTGTGCCAACGTGTTGCTTTTCCCTTCAAAGGTATGCCAACGAGTAGTTTTTCCTGCTAAAGGATTGCCAAAGTGGTGTTTTTCCCACCTAAGGTGCTTATTGATAGTGCCAACGGGCTGTTCTCTCCTTCAAAAGTGCACAAACAAGTTGTTTTTCCCACTGAAGATGCACCACGAACTGTTTTTTTCCATCAAAGGCACCTAGCGACTTTGCCAACGGGCTGTTTTCCCCACTAAAGGTGTGCCAACAGGCTGTTTTCCTTATTGAAGTTATGCCAATGTGTTATTTTTTCGTCGAATGTGCCCAAAGAACTATTTTTGCCATCTAATGTGCGTAGCAACTGTCCCAATCGGTCATTTTATCCACCGAAAGTGCACCAAGGACTATTTTTCCCAACAAAAGCAGTTAGCAACTTTGTCAACTAGCTGTTTTGCCTATCAAAGGTGTGTTAATGAGCTATGTTTCCCACTAAAAGTGTGCCAACAGGTTGTTTTTCCCATCGAAGGTTTGCCAATGGGTTGTTTTTCCCACCGAAGGTGTGCCAACAGGTTGTTTTTCCCACCGAAGGTGCCTAACGAACTATTTTTCTACCAGAGGTGCCTAGTGACCGTGCCAATAAGCTGTTTTACCTACAAAAGGTGTGCCAATGGGTTGTTTTTCCCACCAAGACTGCCCAACGAGGTGTTTTTCACACCGAAGGTGCCTATTGACTGTTCCAATGTGTTGTTTTACCCACCAAGGTCTGCCAATAAGCTGTTTATCCTACTGAAGGTGTCCAGCAACGATGCCAACATGCTATTTTTCATATCAAAGGTGTGTCAATGGGCCATTTTTCCTACCAAAGGTGTGCTAACGTATTGTTTTTCCCACCGAAAGTGTGCTTATATGTTGTTTTTCCCATCAAAGGTGCCTAGCAATGGTGCCAACATGCTTTTTTTCCCACCGAAGGCCTGGCAATGTGTTGTTTTTCACACCGATAGTATGGCAGTGCATTGTTTTCCCCGCTGTAGGTGCCTAACGAATTGCTTTTCCCATCTAAGGTGCCTGGTTATGGTGCTGACAAGCTATTTGTCCCACCGAAGGTCCTATCGATAGTGCCAATGTGTTGTTTTTCCCACCAAAGGTGCGCCAGCAGGCTGTGTTTCCCATCGAATATGCCTAATAGGCTATTTTGTCCAACGAAGGTGCCTAGTGGTCGTACCAACTGGATGTTTTATCCACTGAAGGTGTACCAACAAGCTTTTCTCTTCCTGAAGGTGTGCCAACAGGCCTTTTTTCCCATCGAAGGAGCCCAACTAACTGCTTTTGCCACCTAAGGTGCCTAACGACTATGCCAACAGTTTATTTTTTCCACCGAATGTCCCCATGGAATGCTTTTCCCACTAAAGGTGCCTAACGACTATAACAGCGGGTTGTTTTACCCATCGAAGGTATCCCAACGGGCTATTTTTCCTATCAAAGGAGCGCCAACGAGCTGTTTTTCCCACTTAAGATGCCTAGTGACCATGCCAATAAGCTATTTTTTGTACCGAATGTGCACCACGGACTGTATTTTCCACCGAAGACAACAACCATACTAGTGTACTTTTTTCCCATTGAAGGTGCCTAGTGACCGTGCTGTGTTGTCCAACAAAAGTGCACCAATGGGCTATTTATCCCATCAAAAGCACCTAGCGACTTTGCCAATGGGTTGTTTTGCCCACCGAAGGTGTTCCAACAGGCTGTTTTCCTTACAGAAGGTGTGCCAATGCAATGTTTTTCCACTGAATGTGTCTAACAGATTGTTTTTTCCACCTAATGTGCATAGTGACCATGTCAATGGGTTACTTTGGCCGCCGAATGTGAGCCAACGGATTGTTTTTCCCATCAGAGTTACCCTACGTACTATTTTTCCCACCAAAAGCATCTAGTGACTTTGCCAACGGGTTGCTTTGCCTACCAAAGTTGCACTGACGTGTATTGTTTCCCATCGAATATGCCCAACGAGTTATTTTGCCCACCGATGCTGCTTATCGACCATACCAATGGGCCATTTTCCAATCAAATGCCTATCACTGCATGTTTTTCCCACTGAAGGTGCCTAACAACCATGCCAACGGGTTGTTTTACCCGTCAAACATGAGTCTATAGGCTATTTGCTGACTGAAGATGTGCCAACGAGATGTTTTTCATACCTAAGTTGCCAGCGACCATGCCAATGGGCTAATTTGACCGCTGAATATATGCCAATAGGCTATTTTTCCCAACTAAGATGCCCCACAGACTGTTTTTCCCACTGAAGGGAACTTTGTGAATGGACTATTTTGCCTATCCAAGGTGTGCCAACAGGTTGTGTTTCCCACCAAAGGTGTGCCAATAGGCTACTTTTCCCATCGAATGTGTGCTAATGAGCTATTTTACCCACCGAAGGTGCCCCATGAACTGTTTTTCCCATCGAAGACAGCTAGCAACTTTGCCAATAGACTGTTTTACCCACCGAACCTGTGCCAACGGGTTGTTTTTCCAACCAAAGGTGTTTCAACGGGTTATTTTTCTTCCTGAACTAACTTTTTGGCCACCTAAGGTGCCTAGCGACTTTGCCAATGTGCTTTTTTCCCACCGAATGTTCACCACAACATCTTTTTCACCCCAAAGGTGCCTAATGACTGTGCCAATGGGCTGTTTTGCAAATCAAAGGTGTCCCAATGGTCTATTTTCCCTACTGAACGTGTGCCAACAGGCTGTTTTTCCCACTTAAGATGCCTAGCGACCATGCCAAGAGGCCATTTTTCCCACCGAATGTGCCCCATGGACTGTGTTCCCCTCAGAAGGTAACTAGTGAATTTGCCAATAGGCTGTTTTTCCCACTGAAAGTGTGCCAATGGGTTGTGTTTCCCATAAAATATGTGCCAACAGGATATTTTTCACACCAAACGTGCGCCAATATGCTGTTTTTCTAACCAAAAGTACCCAACAAACATTTTTTCCCACCTAAGGAGCCCAGCGATCATGGCAATAGGCTATTTTACCAAAGGTGCTTAGCGATTGTGCCAACATGCTGCTTTTCCCATCGAATGTGTGCCAACGGTTAGTTTTCCCACCGAAGGATTGCCAAAGTGTTGTTTTCCCACAGAAGATCTGTCAACGGGCTGTTTTGCCTACCGAAGGTGTGCAAATGGGTTTTCTTTCCCACTGAAGGTGCCAAACGGATTGTTTTTCCCACCTAAAGTGCTTAGAAACCATGCCAACAAGTTGTTTTTCCCATTAAAGGTACCTAGCAACTTTGCTAATAGGCTGTTTTGCCTACTGAAGGTGTGCCAACAAGTTGCTTTATCTACTTAAGATGTTCCAATGCATTGTTTTTCCATCGAATGGGTCCAACGGATTGTTTTTGCCACCTAATCTGCATAGCAACTATGCCAGTGGGTTATTTTGGCACCTAATGCTTTTCCACCTAATGTGTCCAATAGGCTGTTTTTCACACCTAAGATGCCTAGCGACCGCACCAACGAACTGTACCGAAAGTGCACAATGGGCTGGTTTCCCATCGAAGGCCCCTAGTGACTTTGCTAATGGGTTGTTTTCCCATCAAAGCTTTACCGACATGCTGTGTTTCCCACCGAAGGTGTCCAATGAGCTATTTTGCCCACTGATGATGCCTACTGACTGTGCCAATGGGTTATTTTTTGAACCGAATGTCTGCCACTGAATTTTTTTCCAACCAAAGGTGCCTAATGACCATGCCAAAGATCTGTTTTGCCTATCGAAGTGTGCCAACAAGCTGTTTTGTCTGTGAATTGTGACTCTACAGGCTATTTTGTCAACCAAAGGTGTGCCAACGAGCTGTTTCTGACACCTAAGTTTCCTAACGACCATGCCAATGGGTTGTTTATCCCATCTAAGGTGCCCCACGAATTGGTTTTTCCCACCAAAGGCAGCTAGTGAAATTGGCAATGGACTGTTTTGCCCATTGAAGGTATTCCAATGGGTTGTGTTTCCCATCGACAGTGCCCAATGGGCTATTTTACCTAAAGGTGCCTAGTGACCGTACCAACGGGCTATTTTCCCCTCCCGAACGTGAGCCAATGGAATGTTTTCCTTGTTGAAGGCATCCCTACAACATGCTTTGCCTACCAACAATGTGCCAACAAGCTGTTTTCACAACTACGGTGCCTAGCGACCATGCCAACAGGCTATTATGGCCGTCGAATATGTGACAATAGGCTATTTTTACCACCTAAGGTGCCCCACGAACTATTTTTCCCATCTAAAGCAGCTAGTGATTTTGCCAATAGACTGCTTTGCCCACCGAAGTTATGTAAACAAGCTATGTTTCCCACCAAAGGTGTGCCAACAAGATGTTTTTCCTACTGAAGATGGGCCAACGTGTTGTTTTTCACACTGACATTGTGCCAACAAACTATTTTCCACATTGAAGGTGCCTAGCAATTGTGCCAATGTTCTTTCTTCCCTCCGAAGGTGTGCCAAAGTGCTATTTTTACCACCATTGGTGTGGCAACGTGCTATTTTCCCACTAAAGGTGCCTAATAGACTATTTTCACATCTAAGGCACCTGGTTACTATGCTAGTAGGCTATTTTTCCCACCAAAGGTCTTATCAACAGTGCCAACACGCTATTTTTCCCACCAAAGGCCTACTAACGGGCTGTTTTTCCCATAGAATATGCCAATGGGCTATTTTGCCTAGCAAAGGTGCCTAGCAATCATACCAATGGGCTGTTTTACCTACTAAAGCTATTCCAACAGGCTATTTTTCTTCCTAAAGGTGTGCCAACGGTCCTTTTTTCCTGCTGAAGGAGCCGAACTAACTATTTTTCCCACCGAATATCTGCCATGACATGTTTTTCCCATAAAAGGTGCTTAATGACTATGTTAGTAGGCTGTTTTGCCCATCGAAGATGTCCCAACGAGCTATTTTGCCCACCTAAGGTGCGCCAACAAGCTCTTTTTTCCCACCTAAAATGCCTAGCAACCATGCCAATAGGCTATTTTTCCTATCGAAGACAGCTAGCAACTTTGCCAATGGGTTGTTTTGCTCATCAAAAGTGTGCCAGAGGGTTGTATTTCCCACCAAAGCTGTGCTCAACAGCTATTTTTACCACCAAAGGTGTAACACCCCATTACCCTAGAGTACGTACCGGAACGCCCGTGGGTCATTCCGACACATAACCTAAGATAACGGAG
>JANZXR010362968.1:0-20241 GCA_027575705.1 Erythroxylum echinodendron
GAGTTTTGAGAAGATAATCCGAAAGTGATCAAGGTGTTATCTCTGGAAGATAACTTACGCAGTAAGATATTCTACATACATGAAAGTAACAGATTATGTTAGTAGAGTATGAAAGCAAGTAGGAGTTGGACTTCGATAACGGGGTCTCGCAGAGTTGGTATCAAAGCATGAAAGCAAGTATGGGTGAGACTCCAGAATCGGGGACCAACAGATTATGGTATCAGGGCATAAGGGTCTAATAGCTATAGCATCAGAGCAAGCATGAATAATCATGTATGAGGAGTTAGGCTCCGGAATCGGGGCCTAACAGATGTGGTATCAGAACATGAAAGCAAGTCTGAGTCAGACTCCGAAAACGGGGTCCAACATATTCAAATAAACACACAAAAAAATAAAAGGAATAAGTTAGTTTGTCCATATTTTTTAAGTGATTGATGTTTGAGGCTATGTTAATTCCATAAGATTTAATTCCATTGTATCATAATTACATGTTGCAAAATTATGTGATTATTCTTGTGTTTTTATTTATGTTTTTAGTTTTTTTTTGAGGACAAGAAAAAGTTTAAGTGTGGGGATATTAATAGGTGTAGATCATAATATTTTTTTGTAGGTGTTTAAGTTTGTTTTTAAGCATTTCTTAGATGCTTATCATATATATAGGCTTAGAATTACGTTATTTTTAGTTTTTGTTTATTTTCTTAAGTGTTTATTTAGTTTAGAGCGTGAATTTGATCTTAATTTTATGTTTCAAGAGGTGTTTGATATGTTTGTGAGTACTTGAGAATAGGAAATTAAAGAAAGGAGAAGATGTTAGATGCATGCAGGCATGGCAAGATCATGCATCGCAAATCCAACTAACGTTCACAATCATGACAAACGAGGAAAATTCACATAGGGTATCATCGTGATAGGAGGTGTTTCTAGGCATTCGATTTTTAAAGCTTGAGGGTTCGAGACTATTTTTGGAACCAAACTAAGTGGAGAAACCCTCGACATAACCATAAAACTGTCAGGCATTATAAGAACATTAAAAAACATCAAAAAGAAAAAGCAGCCAATAAATCAAGCAGATCAAAGAGCAAGGATCAAATAGAGCTTCAAAGAATTTCCAGCTTTCCAAATCAAGACTTCAATCAGTGATCATTCTTTTTCCTTTATTTCTTTCACAATCTTAAATGTGTATTCGGATTTTTATTATGTATAACATGATTATGGATTTCTAAGTTCCATATTTAGGGCTCATTATGGAATTATTTTATGAACCTTATTTCTTGTTGAATTAAATACATTAATGAATGTTTGTGATAATTGTCTTGTATATACTTGGTAACAAATAGAGAAGGTGAACAAGTTAATAGTGTTAAGGTGCAAAATGAGAGTTGGTAACTTAATAGACCTATAATTATTAGATTAACAAACAATTGAAGAGAGATCTTGATTTTGAAATTAATTATCCATAGGATTTCTTCAGATCTAATTGAATAAGTTAGGAGTAGTTTTGTAAATTGACAGATTACAACTCTATAAATATCAAATTCGATTAGGGCTACTTTATTAAATCTTGAGAGACGGTGCTCAAAGCTTTAGGATATCTAGGATCAAACATAAATTGAATTAACAAGATAAAGGGAAACAAAATAAGGATAAAATAGTTCCTAAATCTTCAAATTTAATTAATCTTAATTTCATTGGTAGCTTAATCATTTGAATCTTACTTATTTCATTTTAATAATTATCTTGATTTATGTTATTTATTTTAATTCATGTTAATTGTTAGTACTTTATACAAAGTTATCTTTAACTAGTTTAGGTGTCTAATAGTCCTTGTGGGAATGATATCCTTGATACTACAAGATACAATTTGTATACTTGCAGTATTAAGAGTTTTATTATTATATAAAACTTGCTCAAGAATATTGTTGTACTTCAACTTAATGGACTGGTTAGTTTAGACTTTAGTAAAGAAATGGTATAGGGAGTTATAGGGAGTGATATCATATCCCTGTTGGAGATGGAAACAGCTATAGTTTATATGCATAACGGGAACACGACATAAGAGTATTTTAGGTTTTTTACATTACATTTAGTAGGTCATTCTTAAGTATAACATAATTTCACACTATACTCTATATTTATACATTCTTATGATATCATTTATTATTTTCATAGTCTTTTTTTTTTGGGTATCACATTATGGTAAGGACCTAGGCTTAGGAGACTTGTACATTAGCTTTCACTTAAGAGGGCTAAAGTAGACACTACTACCACATCATGACATGCAATTATCCCTTGGACACACCCACCAAGGAGGAAGCAAACACAAGCAAAGGTACCCCCAGTCTATAACCACTTCTAGTAAAATTGTTAATTCCTATATAAAAGTAGCAACAGCTAGGAATGGCAATTACGGCCTAGCCTAGCCCGACCTATTTTTGGCCCGAGTTAGCTGGGCCACAGGTGGGCCACGGGCCTACCATGGTCCCTCTAGGATGGGCCACGAAACAACTTCATTTTGAATTTTTTCCCTTTCGAACCACGGGTAGGGCCACGAGATGGGAGAGGGTGACCCGGGCCCAATCCGACCCATTGACATGTCTAGCAACAGCTAGATTGCTAACTATTCAACTTTATTACTAAACCGCATTAAAAATGATTCTAGTTCTTTCACAAATGACACTTTAAGGCACCCTACTATATAGAACAGATGTCCTCAGAGAAATCAATCTCACTAAAAGTGTGTGCGAGATTATCTCTTTTTAATGGGTGGTCAGACATCTATGATTATAAAGACTTAGTCTATAAGGAATTAATGTTAGAGTTTGTGTGCATTTTAGGGCTTGATAACCAAAAAAATCTTATAGGAAAGCATATTAATGCTTCAATTTATATTAGAAGGCATGGACTACATAAGCTAGAGTGATTTTACATTCCACACTAGGTTCTGAAGCGAGGGACGAGTGACAATGGCACTCAATAAGTCCATATTGATTGGGACTTCTCAGACACTATCTTTAGGAGCTACTAACAATTGATGGCAACTCTCTAGGCCTACCACCCTACCAACTCTAATGGATCTAGAAATGTGCTCCCTCAAATACTATACTTCAACAAGCTTTTAGTTCATTCTTTACGTGCAAGGAGTGAAGCACAAGCGTCATCATAAGAAGGGACCTATTTTTTCTCTATTGAATATTTCAGAGGTAGTAACCCATTTTAGTGTGCTATTGATAAAAATGATCTAAGATGAATTCAACAGATCCAACTTTAGGATCATTAGAGGAGAATCAGTGATTATATGCTTAGTGTGTGTGTTTAGGATAACATTGGAAGATTTGGAGCTTACTATGCAGTGACCCTACACTTATCAATATAGACATTTTTTGAGTGATGTGAATGATCATGCTCTAGAAAAATAATCAAGGACAGTGTTTCAAGTTGGTTTGTGCCCTACAACCAATCGCTTTAGATATAATTTAGTGATAAATTATTTAAAGACATTCTTTATCTTATACATGTTTAGATGTATATGACAAAGTCCATGAGATAATTGTACATCACAAATGAAATTATAATGAGATTATAATTATAATATTTATATTTCATTTATTTATTATTCCTAAATGTTCTTAGTCATTGTTTTTATTAAGATTGAACATTAATAAAATGTAAAAAGACTAGCACACGTTTTGTTTTTCCTTATGAAGGACGTAGTCGATCTTATAGGATAAAATATAGAGATACTTAAACAAACATGTTGGTGCTTGATGGAGAACAAGTTCACTAAATAGACCTGATATGAGAAATCCATTTGGAACATTACTTATATGTCTATGGAATTCTCATTGTGATAATTGTATAAGTAATCCGTTGACTTGAGGTCATCAAAGTTATCTTGTATGGGAATTGCTATGTTTTGATACTACTTATGACCTATTTAATCATGGGTCATTTAATCGGTAGTCATTGAATATAGCATGAACTATATAGAGGTAGTTGAGTGATCAAGATAGGATTCATCAAGCTAAAGTAATTAGGGAGAATGTTTCGTTGTTCTCGATTAGTATTAATTCAGGAAATCCTTAGCCAAGGTGAAATAATGCTTCGTAAATAGTTTACAAATGTCATTAATTGAATTGATAGGTAATGAATGAGAACTAATATCATTAGACTCAAAATAGAGTAGATATCAATTTCATACTCTATGTCTAATCAAAACATTGTATAAATGAAAGGATTGAACTATACGAAAAAAAAATCATGCACAGAAACGTTAGTCAAACCACTTTGACATTCCTAAATATTTGGGTGGCCATGATGTGTTGCTAGATGCCAATCTTGATCTATGATTATCATTTGTTTAATTAGAGAATTAAAGATAAATTAAAAGGAGTTTTAATTTATCTAATTTTAATTATGAATTAGAATTACATTTTATAATCATTGCCAACATATTTGGGAACCTAGTGGGTTGAAGAGAGTAAAGTTAATTTAATCAACTTGGACTTGATTGTAAAGTTTAAGAAACTTTATAATTAAATATGAGATATTTAATAAATAAGGATCAATATAAGATATTGAATCTTATATGGGCATAACTGGTATTTACTTAGAATTATTTGTAATTCCAATCAAAGTTTAATTGAAATTAGAATTTAATTTCAATTAAATTACTAAAACATCCAAAGCTTATTATAAATATGCTTAAGCTCTATGGAGCTAACACTTCTTGCTTAACCCTCTTTGTACGAGTTACAAAGTTCTCTCAACTCAATATGTGGATATCGTTAAAGGCTAGACATTTTTGCAGCTATGGTGGTTGAAACGGATCGATTTTGGGAACAGTTTGAGGGATACGACAAGGTAAAGATCAAGTTTGAAATAAGGTCTGAATTATGTTTCCGCTTTATTAAGATTTGTGTTAATCATTTTATAAAATTAAAGAGATCTTGGTTTTCGAGAAATCTTGCGAAAAATTTTCGTAATTATTTCATTGCATTCTGGATCAAATTTCGACTTGGTTTCCCAACATTTCACTCATTGGTGCACTACCATAACTAAATGAGGAGGTTATTACCCAACAGGAATCAATGACAGGACCTAAGAGAGAGATTACACCACCATTACCATCACCATCACCATCATCATCACCATTACCACAACCAACTACCTTGTAATATATTACAAAATACATGCACTAGATAGGTGGCATGATGGTGCAGTTAGCATAGCATGTAAGAGTGTAGAATAGACCTATATTGGTGTAAAGAGAGGAGACAATTGTAGGGTTGGAGAGGTATTATGCACTAGTAACTAAAGACATGGTCAACCTAGAGAAGCATTAGGAGCCCAAAGCTCCAGTTGATGATGAGCATATTGAGGATGCAAAAACATCAGAGAGACAAAAGAGCTACCATACCAATTAGAGAGAAGATTGTTTTTCTTAAGGATGACATAGCACAATGGTGATCAAATCCTCCATTAAGATCTTGAGGGAGATGATATCATTTAAGGACTTGGGAGGATCAGCAAGCACTGGTGCCTCAAGTGCCACCTATGATGCCAACACCACCTCCACGAGACACTTTATAATTTTCGTATTTCAATATCTTTCTTTGTTTTATGATTTAAATGAATATTAATAATCAAGCATATATTTTTTATATTTTCATTTCATTATGATTCACCGTTTTGGCTTAATTCTTTTTATAATCTACTTAATACTTTAACGATCCACTTATGGATTGGACACACACTTTGATTGACCAAATGACATAAAAACTAGAAAAGTTAATGTTATTGATTTATAAAATATACATTCAAGCTTATCAAATTTATCATTATTTTCTCATCGGAAAGTAATTTTTTAAAAAAGGAAAAACATTCTATTGGAAATAATTTGTTATGAATTTGATCATTTTGAAGAATTTATATGACTACTATGAGTGTTGATACAAGTGAATTTGATTTGCCTTATGAACTTGGAGGACCACCCAATGTACATTACGATATTCTTTGTAAAATACATACATGTATAGGTAATTGAAACTTCTTTTGAGCACCTTTATTATTTGAAAAAAGAAAAATAAATAGTTATTCGTGAATAAATGAGCATAATAAATTTCATGCCAGTAGCTTGTGCTAATAAAAAGGTTAAAGTTAAATAGTGGTGCTAGTAGCCATTTGAGATAGTGACCTAGTTAAGTAATCGGGATTATTTATGATTAGGGATTTACTCTCATGTGAAAAGACCATATGACTTTTTAAATAAGCATCTAATGCTCTTTTTTAAGTTTATGTTTTATTAATCAAAGGAATTGAATTTGTGTGAGACTTAAATCATGCATCTTATGTTTGTTTATTTTATTAATGGGATTAATTTTTGAGATTTTGGTTGAATTTTAAATAATCAGGAACCAAATTGAGCTAACTTATAAATTGATACAAGTGATTGGTTGTATAACATTATGATGATCCTTTATGAATGAATAAATGATGAATAGTTTTCAATAGTATATTTGATTAGCTAAGCATTTTTTGAAGTTGTTTTTTATTTAATATTTTAATGATGAATTGGCTTGTTTGAGGATAAGTGATTGTTGTATGGGAGTTTGATGTATGCTAAATATACATTATTCTTAGCAATATTTTCAAGGCATATTGTATATACTTTGGATTAATTCAAAACATTTGATACTTAATTAGAGAATTATTGTCATTTCAGGTCATATTTCTACCTATACAAGGAAAAGAAGCAAAAATGGAGAAGAATTAGAGTGAAATGGAGGGAATTTTAAAAGATTAGAAGAAGAATCATATAACATGGCATGGTACAGGTCCCATATTGAGTGTCATCTATGGAAGTGATTACTTTTATTTCTCTATTACAGCCTACACACCATATTTTACCTCTGGTATGAAGAACATGATGTTCTAAACAATCTCGTGTATATACCTATATTGGCAATATTATTTTCTAAGTAATTACATAGATGCATGGTTAGCTATAAAGACCTGTGTATGGGCTTATATAGCTTATTGAGAACCAGGGTTTTATGGTTTTTATGAAGAAATGAGGTAGAAAAAAGTAATGTTTTAAAAACAAACCGAACTAACCAATTCGATCAAATTAAACACGAACCAGAGTGATTTTTGGTTCGATTTTTACTTTTAACCTTTACAAATAAAATCAACTAGTTAAATAATAAATCGACTGGTTTATTCTGCCAAACTTGCCAAATCACAAAGATTCACAACCCAAAAGGCAAAAGCATAAATTCAAGTTTAAGAACCAAGATACAAAAAGGGCTAAAGAATAAACACAAACCCACTTGTCCAAAACTTCAGCTGAAGTCTTGAATGATCTTAGTTTTTAAAATGGCTTCTCCTTAAGGCCTCTCTATAAAGACTATCTAGCGAAAGATGTGAAATTTAGTGGGAGAGAAATACAAAGAAGTTGAAAGCGTAAGAACCTGATATTAAATTAGTTGCCTGCATTATTGTAGACGGAGATAAAGATATAGAAGAAAGGTATGAAAATTGAGATGGATTGAAAATGGAGAAGTGAAAGGCTCAAAGTTCAAAGAGAAATGGAATATAGATAGAGATAAAGATAAAGAAGAAAAATATGGATATTGAGAAGGCTTGAAAATGGAGAAGTGAAAGGTTCAAACTTCGAAGAAAGATGGCTTGTAGACAGAGATAAAGGTACAGAAGAAAAGCATAAAAATAAAGAAGGCTTAAAAGTGGAGAAGTGAAAGGTTCAAAATTCAAAGAGAGATGGCTTGGAAATGGTGAAGAGAGTCATTGCATGCACCAACTTGTTGTGCGTCTGGCACTCTGGCTTTGGTTATTGGCTTAATGGATAATGGCATAAACTCTTGTTCTATATCGATTATCTAAATTTACTTAAATATCCTTACCTCTACCATATTTATTTTCATTAAAACGATATTTCATTTTCAATTACCAACTATTAATGTTAGTATTTATAATTTCGTTAAATCTACAACTTGAAATATCTTTTTCTATAAAGAAATATTTGTTGAATAAACATTTGAGATTAAGTAATAATGTGAGAGCACATCAATAGTTTAATTTTGA
Source organism: Erythroxylum echinodendron (assembly GCA_027575705.1). Lineage (NCBI taxonomy): Eukaryota > Viridiplantae > Streptophyta > Magnoliopsida > Malpighiales > Erythroxylaceae > Erythroxylum > Erythroxylum echinodendron. The sequence continues at coordinate 8,101 of JANZXR010362968.1, forward strand.
GATTTTTGTGACTCAATACTCAAATTAGATTTATTAAATAATAATAAATATCGGTATTTTTATTTTAATAAATATTTTATTTTTATAATTGTTATTTATTATTTGTTATAGTAATTTAATACTGGTTAAATCTTTAAACTTTAAACCTTTCTTTTAACAAGTTTAATGTCTGATCCAGTTTTTAAAACATTGGAAAAAGTTTTTTTTTCCAAAGGAAAAATTGGAGTCTTCTTAACGTGCTTTAATAGAGGCAAACTTCATCACTTCTTTAGGGATTTCAAGATTTAAGGATATATTTTCTTTATCTTTGTGTGATTATTCTTTGTGATATTATGAATTAATTGGGATATAGATTTAGGTAGGTAGAACCTAGGATGTGATATACTTCTACTCATTCTTTGATTAATGAAATTATGGTTTTTATTGTGGTTTAATTATGCTTTTATATTAATTTAATTGGAGGAATGAAAGTAGAAGATTCAATATATGAATTATACATCAATATTCAAGAAATAAGTTATGTGGTTAGGTCATAATATGAATGAAAAGGGTTGATTGTGAGCTATTTGAGAGAAAACTGCAAGATCTTCCTATGTTAAGGTAAAACATATCAAGAAAGTTTGTAAAACAATTTAAGGAATTAATAAGTTGTCTAGATTTAAAACAGATTTGGATTAATTGTATATCTCAGTAGAGAATATAGTTTAATTTAGGAACTCATACTGGTCCAATAAGCTAGAATACTTATTTAATTAGAGATGAAGTGACTATAATAAAGTCCTAAGGGAACCTAACCGAAACATATAGATCGGTACGTTTTTAGTTATTGAATGCATTAGTATTCTGATTTCTATTAATTATTTTATTGTTATTATTCTGATCTCTCTTGTTAAGTTTATGGATAGTAGGTAGTTAACTAATACTCTTTGTGGGAAAAACTCATACTCATTAATGCCATCTACAATTACATCATGCTTTTGTAGTAAAATAATATAATAGCGTTACTCTTTATCAACTAATCCTAAGTTTTGAATGAAAGAATAAGGGGAAAAAACATATAAAGTACTTTAAAACTATATTTTTTAGGCTTTTTATAAATGTTTAATACCAATGTGGACATTGTTAAGTCATAATTATGCCTAAAGCTATTTTATATTTCCTTTCAAGCATATAGGCTAAGAAATGCTAATTTTTCAAATAATTTCTGACCTTAATTCATTCAAAGCTCTCAAAATTTTAAAAAACATAAGTTTTAGGCATCTGTCTTAGATTTCTATAGCATTTTGAATAATTTCTATTGGAGATAAAATGAAAATGTTATGATCAATATAAAAAACATTGCCAAAGTTATCCAATAAATCTTTTTGGACCCAAAAATTTTGTTTCTTCATGTTTTCACTCGTAATTTTTGTAAATTTTTGACAAAAGTCATTTTAGGTCAAATATTCAATAGTTACCTAAAACATAATAAAAATCAAGGTAATTTATATTAAAAATGTAACAAAATACCTAGACAAATACAAATATATTTTATGCTCGTTATCATCCATTAGATAATTATATAATTTTTGGGGGGCATTGAAATGACCATTTTTTTATTATTATTCAATTAATGATGATTACAAGGTAGTGGAAATTGATAAGTGATTCTATCATTTATGTTTATTCACCGATATGGGACTTTTGAAGAAAAGAGGACTGTCCTTATAATAGGTATATTGAATCTACCTTACTTCTTACTGGATTTGTTCATTAATTAGAAAGCTAAGAGGTATGAGAATCCTAAATGGTTTAATTTAAGCCTCAGGAATATTTTGTGATATTTATACTAGTTATGAAAATTTGAGATAGGTAGTTTATTTTATGCATTCCATAATAGAGATATGCACCATAATTAATGTACACAAATTACGATCAATTTTCTTAATAAATACTTAAAGCCTTCGTATTTTACAAGGGATGAAGAGTTGTTTGAAAGATGGATGGATGACCAATGGTGTATGACTATGAAAATAATGCATCTATGGACTTTATGTTTGATGGATTTTTGCTTGATTATATTTTTAAGGTTGACACCTAAATAAAAGCCTCATTTACCTATTAGATGCAAAATTTACTATTATATGGATCTTATTCTTATTTTTAATGAAAAATGTGGTCACTTTAATGTTTTTATGTATTCTCATAAAATATAACATCGTAATGACATTTATTGTTACCAATTTTTTGTAAATTTTTATTTTAGATTCAAAGGACGAATTGTTCATATATAAAAGGATTCATAATTTTTTATGTAACCTTAAAATTATTAGATTATGTATTTATTCCTAAAATAACCTTAACTAATAATCAATTTGACAATTTGACCACTGAATACTAATTTATAAAAATTCCCAATTTAGGCAAATTAAAATGTTGTAACTATAGGAAAAACGTATTACTTCTGATAGTAGTTGTTATTATAGTAGAATAATTAGTTGTTTTTAACAATTATAATTTGTTAGATAAACATCAACAAATGTAAAAGAAATCAATATGGCTATAAATTAGAATATTATAGAAATCATAGGATTTGTTGTCATGCTTTTATGCTGATAAAAGATGGTGTATTATACAGGTGAAAGCTACACAAAAACTAATAATAATCCTTATATAAAGAAATTTGGTGGTGGAGGATTAATTATGACTAAAGTCTTTTTCTAGCTTGAGGCATCAACGTTTCAGTAGTTAGACAATGTAAATCTTCTTCTCTTATTTGTTATTAGATCCACACTCCTATAAATATGTCATCAATAAATGCTTTTAGTGTATCAACTTTCATACTAAAAATATAAAATATTTAGAGAGAAATTTATAAGAAACATAAAGTTCAATACTCTACTTTCATAAGCTATATATTGCTTTCCAGAAAGTATAATGATAGTGAATTACAACATCAACAAGTTCGAATCTTAATCAGTTTTATTTATGATAAGTCAAGATAAAAGATATCTTTATGTAAAATGGATTACAAAGTATTGTTAGGAAATGAAAAGATATTGTCAAATATAATGAAGACTAAATGAAGGAGATGATAACAGACACTTACTATTAATCAATTATATTTATCCAATAAAGTATGGTGAGTAGTGTTAAGCAAGTTTACATAATAATAAAACTCTTAATACTGGAAATGTACAGATTGTATCTTATAGTATAAAAAAGTACCATTCCCACAAGAACTATTAAACACCTGAATAACTTGAAAAGAACTTTGTGTAAGGTACTAAGAATTGATTTGAATTTAAATAAATAACTAAAATTAAGACAAATAATAAAATGAAAAAAGTAAATAACGAACTAATTAAGGTGTCAATGAAATTAAGATTGATCAAAGTTGAAGACTTAGAAACTATTCTATTCTTATTTTGTTTTTGTTAATCGTATTGATTCAATTTATGTTTGATCCAAGACATCGTAAAGTTTTGATTACTCTCTCTCAATATCTAATCAAATAACCTTAATTGAAATCAATATCAAAACTACACTAACTTGTTCAATTAGATTCGAAGCAATCCTATAGATAATTAATTTCATAGTAAAGATCTCTCTTCATTTGTTCATTAATATGATAATTGTAGGTCTATTAAGTTACCAACTCTCATTGTGCACCTTAAAACTAATAACTTGATTCACTCTCTTGACTTATTATCAAGTATGTGCACAAAATTATCACAAACATTCAAAAATATATTGAATTCAACAAGAACATAAAAAATCCAGAATAATCCCTAAATATGGAACCTAAAAATCCATAATCATGTTATACATTAAAGAAATCTAAATACATGTTCAAGACTATGAAAAAATAAAGCAAAATTAATGAACAATCATTGAAGTCTTGATCTAAAAAGCTAAAATTTCTCTGAAGCTCTCTTTGATCCTTCCTCTTTGATCCAATTTTATATAGTGATTATTGCCTCTTTTTGTTTTTTTCACGTTCTTTTATAGTGTTTATGCGGTTGTGTATAAGGTTTCCCTGCTTTGTTCAGTTCCAAAAAAACCTTGAACCTTCAAAACTAAGAAAAACTCAAAAAAACTCGCACCTAATATCACCTCTTAGCATGATCAAGCATGAGGCATGGTTGTGCCTAATGTTGTTGATTCCTCTCTAACACAATCGTACTTGGTGGCACAATTATGACAGAGAGCCATGCAACATCCTTGGACTTTGTAATGCACGATCGGGCCTTCCTGTATGCATCCACAATCTTCTTCATTCTTCAATTTCCTGTTTCCAAACACATCAAACACTTCTTGAAATATAAAATTAAGATCAAATTCTTGCTCTAAACCACTCAAACACTTAGAACATATATAACATTAACAATAACACAATTCTAAGCCTATATATATTATAATCATCTAAGAAACACTTAAAAACACACTTAAACACTTAGAAAAACATAATATAATCTACACCTATCAACATCCCCACACTTAAACCTTTGCTTGTCCTCAAGAAAAACTTAAAACACAAACAAAAAAACATATAAAGAGATAATCACACAATTATGCAACAATACAATCATAGTACAAAGGCATCAAATCTTATGGAAATAACTTAACCTCAAACATCAATCACTTAAAAAGTGTCAATTTACTAACTTATTCCATTCATGTTTAAGAGTATTGATTTGACTACCCATATCAATCAAAATATTAACACCCTATTTATATACCTATGGCACTCATAAGCATGCATTTATTATTATTTATCAATTAAAAAGGCAAATTATCACTAAGTATCCTTTCATGAAAATTCATGCTATTTGTAAAAGATTAGTTCGCTTTATTTATTTTACACCATTTTTAAATATATTTTCTTTAAAGATAACCTAGACTTTTGACGTGAAGACAAGCACCTTGTCATGAATGTCCCCTGATTACTTAACTAGGTCACATTTTTTATTTAGCTTAGTTGGAGTGTCATTTTAGCTTTTTGACATGAAGACAAACATTTTGGTGAATCCCGCAATCTCTCAACTATATCACAACTCTCAACTAGCTACCAACTCTATTCTTAACCCAATTTCTTACAATAGGTTAGCAAAATAGGAAATTTTTATTTTACACTTTTTTCACATTTAATTTCTTAGCTTATCTCATTTCTTCTTTGTCAAGTATTCTCATAAAAGGGTACTAATAATGCTAACCAATTTGATTGAGTATAACTATAAATTTCATAAAGTGAAAGAATAGGTGTCATATTAACATACATATTAGGACACTTAAAACATAAAATTCACAAGTTATTATGCCTTTATAAACTAAATGACCGTGTTCAAAAGTAAGAAATTCCATTCAATACTTGTCATTGACACATTTACATAATGAATACATCACAATACAAATGCAAAATGCATACACAATTGATATGAACTTACATATACATCCCCACGCTTGAACAATACATTGTATTTAATATAGAAACAAAACAATACAAATAACAAGAAATAAAAAGTTAGAGCAAAAATACTTATAATGCTTCGACTGTGATGGTGTAGGTGATCAAATTTGAAGACACTCTATGCCATAAAGATCCAACACTCCACTCTCTACAAAATAACCATAAAAATAAAACTAACAAAGTACCAACAAAATAAACTAAATATAAATAATAAAAATAATAAAATATCCTAATTCTTGGGTTACCTCCCAGGTAGTTTTTATTTAACATCATTAGCTTGTCATACTCTGCCTTCTACCCTTAACTTGGGTTTGTAATGAATAGCTTGCTGCCACTTTCTCCCTATGGCAATTTAATAGCTTGTAAATAAGCTCTAAGTTACAAGGTAACAACGATATAATTGATCAAATTAAGAAATCAAAGTAAGTTTAGTAATGCCCTTTTCTGTGACAAACTGTTAATAGTATAATGAATGATGAAACTCCCTAAATCATCAATCGAATCCAGTAGTATGTCTGGTAAGAAGGTGAACTACTCTTCTTTTGCAATCACCCCCGTCCCCTCTTCTTCTTTCACTTCTTGAATAGATATTTCCTTAGCTTCTTCAATCCCTATTACCTCTATCCTTTGTTCTTCTTTCTCTTATTGAATGGCAACGTCAATCATATCCTTGACCTTTTCCTCCTCGTCACTCTGAGGTAGTAATGGGCACTAAAAACATATTATAACTAGCTCAGTATCTTCGGATGGATAAACACTCTCTTGGTAGATACAGTGGATAACTTCACCATTGGCAAGATCTTCCATCAAAGATTAAAACGAAGTATAATCGTTCAATGCAAAAGTGTAAGAGTTGCTCCATTTTGAATTATCAATATACTCATACAGTGTATTCTAAGACCAGTTTTATAAGAATTATGGATTCTCCCACGTATAATTTAGTGCCTAACATTGAAAATTATGATAGTTACCCCCACAAATGTTACAACATAAAATAGATTTTAGTTGTGCTTCCATGTAACTTAGAAGACTCACCATATTCTTCATTAATAATGCATTAGAAGGTTGTTCAACTTGAAACTCTGAGTTATAAATAATAGAGGAGTGGTTCTTTATTAATTAATCAAATTTGGCTTCAATCCTCCTCTCACTTTCCCACTTAGCAAATTTAATTCTCCTCTCTTCCCACTTATCAAACTTATCTATCAACTTGTCAAACTTGAAGCTTAGCACGTCCATCATCTGATCTAACTTTGACTCCAAAAATCCAAGCCTATCCTAATGGAAATTTGGTAGACCTTGCACTCTCAAGTTGTCGCTTACTTTGTTAATCCGTTAATAATTTGGGTGGTACTGCCACCCAAGAGTATATATGTTATATAATAATCCCCATCCATACTGTAATGATTTCGTTAAGTTGGAAGAAGGGGTTTGTAGGTGGCTCAGTTTGAAATTGTTGTAAATTTTTGTAAGCACTTGCACTCACATAAAAAAAGGATCAAATCCTTAAATCAAAGGAATCCAAGTTGTACCAAATGCTAATTAATCCCTGGCAATGGTGCCAAAAACTTGTTGAGAAAGTTTTATATAATAATAAAACTCTCAATACTGCAAGTATATAAATCATATCTTGTAGTACCAGGTATCATTCCACAAGGAATATTAAACACTTAAAGAACTTGAAAAGAACTTTATCTAATGTAGCAAAATTTGGATATAAGTAAATAACTAAAATTAAGGCAAATAACAAAACAAAACAAGTAAACAATGAAATAATTGAGTCACCAATGAAATTGAGATTGATCAAAGTTGAAGACTCAGGAACTACTATATCCTTATAATGTTTCCCTTAATTTTGTCGATTCAATTTATGTTTGATCCAATATATCCTAAAATTTTTAAAACTACTACTAACTTTTTAATTAGATTTTGAGCAATCCTATAGATAATTAATTTCATAATTAAGATCGATCTTTAATTGTTCATTAATATGATAATTGTAGGCCTATTAAGATGCCAACTCTTGCTGTGCAACTTAACACTAATAACTTGATTCACTCTCTCAATTTATTATCAAGTGTATGCACGACAATTATCATAAACATTCAAAGATATATTGAATTTAATACGATATAAGGTTTATAAAATAATTCCAGAAGAATCCCTAAATATGAAGTATAGAAATCCATAATCATGTTATACATCATAGAAATTATACATATTCAAGAATATGAAAGAAATAAAGGAAAATGAAGGAACACTAATTAAAGTCTTGATCTAAAATGCTAGAATTTCTTTTAAACTCTCTTTGATCCTTCCTCTTTGATTTGTGTTGATGTAGTGTTTATTACCTTATTTTGGTGTTTTTCATGTTCTTTTATAGTGATTGAGAGTTCTAGGGCTGTGTTTAGGGTTTCCTCACTTTGTTAGGCTCCAAAAATAGCCCTGATCATGTCCACAGAGCTATGCATTATCCCTGGGCTTCGCCTTGCACGATTGCCTTCCTGCATACATCCACAATCTTCTTCGTTCTATACTCACAAACACATAAAACACCTTTTGAAATATAAAATTAAGATCAAATTCTTGCTCTAAACCACTTAAACACTTAAAACGTATACAAACACTAACAATAACACAATTCTAAGCCCATACATATGATAATCATCTAAGAAATGCTTAAAAACACACTTAAACACCTAGAGAAACATAATATAATCTAAAACTATCAAGTAGTTATCCACGAAAAATGTAATAACGTTTCTATAAAGGAAATTAAAGTTGCTATATTTTTCAAAGAGCTTCACTAGTAAGTTAGTCAAAAAGCAATGTTTATTCATGTTGTGAATAGTATAAGGTACCTATATTGAATTTCATATTGATGAATTTATTTCCTTTTTAATAGATTTATAAAATAAAGAGATTAAAATTGACGAGGATGATCAAGCTTTACATTAGTTACTTTTATTACTACCATCATACAAGTAATATAGAGAAACTTGGTAAAATAGTAAGGAGACTATCACTTTAAAAGACGCTAATGCATATTTATTTTCAAAGGAGGTTATTAATAAAGAATTTTTGGTAGTTTTAATGAAAGTAAGTATGAGAGATCAGTTATTAAAGGTAGAATTAGTGAAAAAATTATATCATATCAATATCATGCCCTTAGCCAAAATTCAAAAATAAGAATTTGACTTGTCACTATTGTATGAGAAAGGGCACATTAAAGTTGACTATTACAAGTTTTAAAAGTAAAAAATAGTAGTGATGACAACAATTATTTTAAAGTTAATGTTATGAAGGAGTCTATAGGAGATAATATCTTAATGATAAAGATGATTTCTATCCCTTAGTATAATTGAAGTTTTAATATCATTTATCGTTGAATAAGAACTAATTCTCCACTTATCAAGCCTTTGTCAATAGAGTTATATTAATAAGGAACAAAAAGTCTTACCATATTGGTGATATAGGAACAATCTGAAGTAAATCACACGTTAATATAGAATTCATGTACAATATATGATATACGTAAGAAGGGGGGTTGAATTGTGTATTCTTTTCTTGAGTACAAAATCTTTAATATTTTTTATAAGAACTTCTCTAAATTGTTAAAAGAGTATCACAAAAGTTATACGAAAATTGTTTCGTAGTTAAATCGCAAATAACTTCTATATACTTATTTAACAACAAAATGGAATAAGTTGAAAGATAAAAAATAGACACTGCGATTTTTATATTGGGTCATCCCAAACCGTAGGCTACGTCCAGTCCTCAAGTTTGTCTGAGTTTTCACTATACTTTAAAAAATTTACAACTATTCTTTCTTCCCTTCCAGATCCTCTTCAGGTCTCTTACACTAAGTATTCTTTATGCTATTATAGCCTCTCCATGCTCTTAGTCTTTTCTTTCTCTCACTAGAAAGATATTGTGAGCTTTTGTTACAATAGGGTTAGCTCTCTTGTATCGCACTACAGAATTCTTCTTTGTGAGTATACACTTGAAACTTAAAAAATCAATAATTGTTCAAAGGTTTTTCGAAAAAGTTGTTCAATCTTCGACTACGACTAGTATTTATAGTCCAAGTCTCTAACTGCTTCTTGATTTTTGATAACTGCTTCTTGAATCTTGATAACTGCTTCTTGAATCTTGTAAAACCATTATTCAGTTGAGTTCTGTAACTAACTCTAACTAACTAACTGTTCGACCTACTAGCGTATCTTCTTCTTTGTATCGTCTGTGTTTTTCTCTTCTTTTGTATCTTTTGCTTCTTCTGTATTTTTACTTCTTCTGTATTTTCTGCTTCTTTTGTATTTTCTACTTCTTCTGTATTTTCTTCTTCTTCTGTGTTTTGCGCTTCTTCTGTGTTCTCTGCTTCTTCTGTGTTTTGTGCTTCTTCTGTATTCTCTGCTTCTTCTGTGTTTTGCGCTTCTTTTGTGTTTTGTACTTCTGCATACTTAACACACTTATCAATACCAAGATGTTGAAAGCATTAGAAGGGTTGATATCAACATGTGAGGTTCGATGTAAAATTTTGTCACATAATAAGGGTTAACTTATATTTCAGTTTAATTCAGAAGATGACAAAACATATATTCTAGTAGGGGGAACATACATGCTCTATGGTAAGACCTTGTTACTTAAGTTCCTATCTCAGGGCTTTGCTTTCAACTATGCAGATTTTATGGAGGTGCCAATTTGGTTACAATTTCCTAATGTTCCCTTGGAACTTTGGAATGAACAAGGCCTATCAAAACTACCTTCCCAGGTGGGAAACCCTATCTGCACGAATCGTATTACAAGTACTAAAACTAGAATTGGGTTTGCAAGAATTTTAGTGGAGGTAAAAGTTACAAAAGCCTCAGTGACAACCTATGTGGTTAAATTGCCAGGAGGTCATTGTTACACCCAATAGGTTATCTTTGAAATGCAAGCAATTTAGGCATAATCCATTCAAATGTAAAGTACTAACAAAGAACTAGGGAAAAATCTAGAAGATGACTATGCTTGAAGGAGATGTCGAGGATACACTGAATGTTGAGGATCAAAATACAGTAGAGGGTAACACTAGGAAGAGCCTAACCCCTCGGGCTACTCAAGAAAAAGAGGAGCGGTTGAGTGAAATTTCTGAAAAGATGGAAGGGAATGAAGGAGAAGTTGTGGATGTACAAAACTGTACATACTTCCATAGGAGTAAGGGGCTAGCAGAAAATTATGAGCAGCAAAACTGTGAGCAAAGGAAAACAAAGGGTGACCCACACTAAAAAAATAGGGACTGGAGGTGGTAGTATGAGTGTTAAATTTACTGGTACTGGCGAAGTGAGTATAAGCACCGAAGTCACCAAGTGGCTTGGAGGTAACATAACCTCCAAGAATACCCCATGAAGCTTCTTTGTTGGAATGTTCAGGCCTCGAGACAAGAGAGTGTTGTTGGACTTATAAGACAACATAATTGTTCATTAGGTTGTTTTGTGGAAACAAAACTTTCACGAATGAGTTTAGATACTATGATGCAGACCCGATTTACTGGTTAGCAATTTTCTTATAATTTTGAGGCTATAGAGGGGGTAGAATTTATGTACTCTGGAATCCCATTTTCTATCACAGCCATGGATGTGGGGGAGTAGCATATTCATTACTAAGCTTAGTGTAGGATAACACAACATTGATTTTTCATTACGTTTATGTACGGGCTTTACAATGTGCCTAAGCGTAGGGAATTATGGCAGCATTTAATGAGGCTGAGGGTGGCTATTGATCTTCCTTGGATTATTATGGGAGATTTTAATTGTGTATGTGCTGGAAGGGAGAGGATAGGATGCAGGCCTCCCTCGATATACCTAATGAAAGACCTCCTAGATTTTTGAATAATGTTTGGTTTAGAAGATGCTTTAATGAGAGGTGAATTCTTCACATGGCATAAGAATAATTTATGAGCTAAGTTGGATAGAGTCATGCTTAATCAAGATTGGGGAACTTCAGCCTATACATGCATAACTCATTTTTTAGAAATGAGGGTGGAATCGGATCATTGCTCAGTGGTAGTGGAGTTTAAGCAATCATAGGCTAGAGGCAGAACACTGTTTAAGTTCTTCAATATGTAGCTCACTCACCCTCAATTGTCGAATATCATTGCCAATGGATGGGAGTTGGAAGTGAATGGAAACGCACCACACATCTTATGCTCTAAGTTGAAAGCACTTAAAGGGCCTCTGAAATCACTAAACAAGGAAGCTTATGGCCATATCTCGGAGAAGGCTAAAATGGCCAAAGAGAATTTCACACTAGCCTATAAAGCCTTATTAACTAGTCCTGACAATGTTGAGTTGAAAAATGAGGTGAATGTGAAGAGGAAACAGGCTGAGTTTTTACTAGAAGTGGAGAGACTGTTCTGCCAACAAAAGGCAAAGTGTACTCACATTATTGAGGCAGATAAGTGCAATTGGTACTTTCATGCCTTAGTAAAGAAGAAAATTGTGCAAAATGTGATTTCACATGTTATTAATGTAGCAACCCCTCTCCGCAGGGTACGCATCGGGACACCCGTGGGTCATTCCGGTACATATCCTATGGTAAGGGAGCGCTACGTGCGATTACTATAATTACTCCACAAATTCCAATTTCTCTCCAATTTCCAATGGCTCAATTCCAAAAATTCCTAATTTCATATGTCTAAATTTCCTGTGCCA